>QAXK01002959.1:0-14787 GCA_004335735.1 Chlorella sp. KRBP | reverse complement strand
CTTTCCTCACTGCTGATCCGCGTTGCCTTGGTTGCCGCGGCTGGGCCGCCCCGTTTGCAAGCGCGCACACACACAGGCGTGGGAGGCAACTCAACACCGCCATCAGCGCAGGCTTGGTGATATCTCTCCCACCAGGCCGCCACCATGATGGTGATGCTTTTACGAGGCCTGCCTGGCGATCTTTTGTAGCGGCTGCAAAAACACCATGACACCTGTTGTGTGAGCGCCATGCAATGCTGACGATGATGGTGCTGCTGCTGCTGCTGCTGCTCGTGATGGTGATGATGATGACAATGATGATGGTAATGATGCTGAGCACGTCGAGCCACCCCTCACGCCTCCCACACGCACCTTGAACGCCGTAGCTCCGTCGGCAAACTGCACGTTGACCCACTCGGTGCTGGTGTTGCGCATGAAGGCGTCGTACCACGTGACCTGGCAGTCCAAGGGCTGCTGCGCCGCGGGGGGCGGCGGAGGGGAGGCGGGCGCGGGCGGAGCTGCGGGAGGCGCGGGCACCGTGCTGAGGGACGTCCACGCCACGCCTGAGCAGGCATTGCAGCATGCAAGGAAAACAGGGACACATTCAGCGCCTCGATGCGCGTTCCACCACTTCACAAGCACCATGTACTGCCCTACACACACCAGTGGCCCCTTCCTCTGGCGGGTGGCTCCCAGGTGACGCTATGCATACAGGTGACGCTATGCACTGCGCTGCGCCACCCTACACGGACTGCATGCGCCCGCTCAGGCGAGGAACCCAAGCCCCAAGTGCCCAACTCCCGCGTCACATTCACCTTCTGCGCCCACTTCTGCTGGCCCTACCGGACAAGGCCCTACCGGATGCAACAAAACACTCGCGTGATGTCTGTGTTGCGCCCACCATGCTTGCCAGAACAGGCCCCACCAGAAGCTCAACAAAACACTCACGTGATGTCTGCGCCGTGCACGCCGCCGTCGTGTCGCAGCACACGCCCACGCTCGCCACCGGCACCTTTCCTATCCTCGAACCCTGCAGCACCCACAGGCCTTCGCCTCCGCCACCGCCGCCGCCGCCGCCGCTGCTGCTGTTGCCAGCGGCCACGCCCGTGCCCGTCAACGCGCACGTGCCGCACGTCACCGGGCACGTCGCCGCATTAAGTGACTGCCCCGAGGAGCTCGTGAGCGTGCCTGCCGGGGCGCAAACCTCGTCAGGGCCCAGCATGGCGCAGTCAGGGTCGAGGTCGTGGCAGATCTGATCCGGGGCGATGAGGAAGCTGGGGCGGCGGCGGAGGTTGGCCGACCAGACCATGGTGAGGCTGGTGTCGAGGTAGTCGGCGTATGCCCTGAGGGCTTGCGCACCTGCACATGTTGCATGGGTGGTGCATCGGCAGCTGGCAGGTCAGATGGGTGGGATGTCCCAGCAATGGGTGGGACGACGCAGGAAGCAAGGCTGTGTAGGGCATAGGGAGCCGCCTCTGACGGCTGTGGGTGGAGCACTGGAGCAATAAACATCCTTCCTTGCATGCTTGGAAGCCGGAACCTGCAAGGATCTGGCCATCACCGACGGCTCCCCACCAGCAGCCCTGAAACTCTCTGGCGCGCTGCTGGCCTTGAGGCTGACATTTCATTATACAACAGCAGCAGTGCGGCACCTGGCAGCAGCTGAGGTGCCAGGCTCTACACTATCTGCTTGCCAGACATGGCTGTACCAGATGTACCACATACAGTGCCGTTGCGTGCACTGTCCCCACGGGGTTGCTCAGGCAGTCAACTCATACGGCCAGCAGGGCGACCCGCTGACTTACAAATGCCCAACAAGTGCTGCTGTTCAGCAGCCGTGGGTTCCCACACAAGAATAACACGCACGCACCGTCCATGGGGTTGCTCAGGCAGTCGTAAACCTCGCTGCCCGTGGCGATTGTGCCTGTGGGCACAACAGTGTGGCACACCCGCGCACGTTCGCACCACAGGCCTCATCCAAAGCCACTTGGAAACTCATCTCGCTGATGGGCTCCAGCAGGCAGCCGCGCACAGATTCCGTGGCGCCGTGGCGCGGCGGCTGCCGGATGCCACATGTCTGGTGGCGGGTTCCATTGGGGCCGGGGCGTGAACTGCTGCATGAACATTCCCGCCCGCCGCTGGCCAATCCGCACCTGCGACGGTGTACACTGCTGTGCGCGTCTCGTTGGTCGCCATGTTGACCAGCACGTCCTCCAGCTGGGCCACGAAGGCCACCGTGAAGCAAGACTGCAGCCACGGCGTCACATCAGTTGAGATGGGCGAGGCCATCCACACACTCCCCCGTCAGGCTGCGTCATCCAGAGCGATCCGCTGTGCGATTATAGTATCGGGCGTGCGTCCGTGCTGCAGGAGAGCGAGTTGTGCTGGCAGATTCGTGCTGGCCCCTGTCTGCCTAACCGCGTGGGGCGTGGGCGGGTGCAGGGCGGGGGCGCACCTGGAAGAGTGGGCGGCCCTCCCCATCCTGCACGTGCACCGTCTCCGTGCTGTTGGGCCGCAGCCAGGCGTCGTACGCGGTGAAGTCGCAGTCCAGCAGCGCGCCAGTGGCATTGTCCTGCAGCAGACGCCGCGCCGAGTGCCCGCCCGCGTTCAAGGCACCCCCGGCGCCCTGCGCGCCCCAGGAGCCCCGGCCAGCGCTGCCTGCACAGCAACAAGCACCGAGCACGGCTTGCTGAGGCCCATGCTGCGACCTGTGCGCGGAGAGTGGGTAGTTTGGGACCGGTGCAGCACTTTCTCAACGAGGCCGGAGCAACTTGCGCCCAGGGCACGCTGCGCCGCGACGAGCAGCGGGAGCCTGCCGCGTTCCTCCTTGCGAGCGCCGCACGCGCGGCCGCGCCCGCAGATCACCTGGAGCTCCTGATGGCCTCTCCGCCACACCCCCGTCCAGACCGTCCAGGCCAAAAACAGCCGCGGCTGGCGACCAGGAGGAGAGCGCTGCGCCCTGCTGCACCAGCAGGACCAGCAGCACGACCGCAGCCGTCCGCATTGGCCGCCTTTGCGCCGTCGAACGTCTGGTGCTTGCTCTACAAAGCTGGAGTCTGTCCCTGCAGGCCGAGCATGCTGCTGGAGAGCTGTGTGCGTGGCCGCTGGCCTTCATGCGCTGCGGGGGTGCGCAGACGTGGGAGCGGCGCCGTGGGCCTCTGGTTGCCTTTGCCGGCATGTCGCCAGGGCACGCGAAGGCCAGGTCCACGCAGAAGCAGGCAGGAAGGCCGAGGACGTCCGTCCGCGTCTACGGACGAGCTCGCGCGCACGCCGAGCTCGCGTTACGGGTAACAGCGCCGCGCACGCCATCGGTCCGAGCTCAGCCGGCGCCGAAAAATCAAAGCAGTCGTTGAGCACACTGCGCACCGATACCCTCGCGCAAAGGCCACCCAGCAGACAACCGATGCCCGCATGTGTCGAGCTTTGTTGGCGGCCTCGCGGCCTCGAATCGGGGAGGGGCAAGATCGCCCACCCACCCAAACAACTGCAACTCGATCTTCGTGCAGATTGTTCGATTCTCCAGCTGCAGCTGCATCCCAGGCCAGAAAGTGCCACAGCCACGGCTTGCAGTGGCCAGCTCCACGCCCGTCACGACGCGCCACGTCCACACCACGAGCAGCCTGAGGAACACCATGTACACGACTAGTCTCAGTATGAACACAGTATGTACCACCAGTGAGGCGCCAGGGCTCCTCATCGCCTCATGATTTGCCTGTGTCCATGGACACGGTATACACACGGTCGCGGCGCCCGACCTCCCCCACGCCCTCCGCATCGGGAATCCCTCCCACATGCCCATCCCCAGCGTGCTCATCTACCCCACCATGCTTGCTAAGACGGTCTATGCTTGGACGACCACCAGGCGATGCTGGCCCTCTCTTCCCGACTCCGTGCAATCATGGAACGCTGCATCGCAACAAGGAGCTGAAAGGGCGGCTGTGAGGCTTTGATGAGAGAGTGAGCAGCATTGGCGCAAGGGGGCATGGGCAAGAAAGATGTGGGGCGAGGAGGGAAGCGGCTCTCCTGGAGGCACGGGGTCCCGCACTAGGGGGTCTTCAGAGCTCTATATCTAGGACATCTCACCAGAAGACACGAAAGTTCTCAACAGCACAGGAATCGCTAGTAGAGGCTTAGTTCTTCGCTGAAAGGAGGCCAATACACTCGCAGCCAGATTGTTTAATGGCCATGCGCCACATCGGGACCCTCCCACCAAAGCTCAGTTGTGGCAACGTGAAGTGAGTGCTGCGGGAAAGGGCGGGATGCGCATGCAAATGCTGAAGAGGGAGAGAGCCATCAACCAGAGCCGTGCGCTTCGAACACGAGGCGTCTTGCGCCCTTTCGGTATCAACAAACAAGAGGACATGCTGGACAAGATGTACACACTACTTGGCACGGTAGGACGCGCCAGCCTTTATTGCTTTTTCACGAGCCCCGGCATCGCGATCAGCCGTTGGTACTTCTACCAGTGATGATGGGCGAGTGGCATATTCCTCAGGTCCGCAAGCGAATCACACCGCCCATTTGCAGAGCCAGAGAGGCTCGCCACCTGCCCACGAAGCGCACACTAGAACAAACATCCTGCACCGCCCAGCCCATTTGCAGAGCCAGAGAGGCTCGCCACCTGCCCACGAAGCGCACTAGATATTCTCAAACACCAACGTATGCGCACACATCCTGCGGTTGTAGCCTTCTGGTCCGACGCATCCACACACACTGCAGGGCCCACCACCTCCACCCACCCCACCTAGCCACCCGTTAACCTGCCAAGCGCCACATGCAGGCGAAGGCTAATGCACTGTCGCCGTCCAACGCACAGGTCCAAATCGCCAGTGCCTATATCCTTGTTGCCGTGATGCGGCGGCGGGCCGACCCGCAATGCAAGCAGCACGCACGCACACGCCGAGGCTCAAGTGCAGTTGAATGAGGGGCCCCGTGGGAGCGCATGCCGCCGCGTCACTCCCTGGTCCCTGGTATGGCAGAGGAAGGGAGGTGGCGCTGGGGAAAGCGGCAGCCTGTAAGAGAGAGAAAGGGAGCGTGAGCAAGCCAGGGTGGAGAGGGGCCTGCGTGGGGAGGATTGTCGCAGACGCTGCCACGTTCAGAGGCGCCAATCGCTATGTGCCAAGCCAAGGCATGCATGTGCTACCGCGCAGGCCAGCCGGTGCTTATGCGCAGCCGGTGCATAGGCCTGGACCCTCCTGCGCAGAGGTCCAAGGCGTGTGCGCCGGTTGACGGTGAACGCGCGGGTGCAGGCGACCAAGAGCGCCACATACTCGGACTCTGCGCGCGCACGCGCGCCAGGAGAAGTGCTCGCCGCTCACAGCCACCGCGTCGAGTCGGCGTCGACAAAGTCGCTCTGCGCCGCCACCAGCGCCTCCACCGCCCTCTCCAGCCGCGCCACCACCTGCACGAAGCTGGGCCGCGCGCGCGCCTCCTGCGCCCAGCAGCAGCGAATCAGCGCCGCAACGGTCGGCGGCATGGCGACCGGGTCCTGCGGCAGGATCGGCCGCCGTCCGGCGAGCACGTCGCGGAGGATGAGCTTGGGCGGGTAGCGGTCGTCGTAGGCGGTGCGGCCCAGCACCATCTCCATGAGCACGATGGCGAAGGCGAAGACGTCGGCGGGGGGCTCGCGGGGCGCGGAAGGATTGGCAATCACCTGCGCGAGAGCAACAGGTGTGTGCAGAAGCGGTGGGCGTGGCGCGTCCGCCAACATCGCAGCTGAAGGATCGGGCAGCAACTCCCACCGTCACCACCGCGATCGCGCGCTCGCACCTCGGGAGGGACGATGTGCGCCGTCATCGCGCCCTGCACCTCCGACGCCTGTGCGGCGTCCTTGTCGGACGCCGCTCCGCCGCCCACGCCCAGCAGAGCCGCCAGTCGGCGCTTGACCGACGACTGTGAGGAGGAGGGCGTCTTCTTCGCGTTGCCAGCACTGCTGTTGGTGCTGTTGGTGGTGTGGCGATGCAGGGGGCGGGCCAGGCCAAAGTCGGCGAGCACCACGCGGCAGTGCCCGTCCATCAGCAGGTTGCTGGTCTTGAGGTCGCCGTGCACGATGGGCGTGGGCTGGCGCGTGTGCAGGAACATCATGCCCTTGGCCACCTGCAGGGCACAAGCACCAGCACGTGATTAGCACCCTTGCGCGTAGCGCTTTGCGTGGTCGCACGGCGTGATGCTGCGCGGCGTCCCGTGCTTGTGGACGCTAGGCGTCAGCACACCCGTGGCTGGCCGCCCTGTTTGCAAGCTACTTCACACACGCGTGCACAGCTGCAGCTATCATGACATCTGTCGTGAACGCCATGCAATGATGATGATAATGATGAACGCCCAAAGTCCCGCGCCGCTCTGTGGCTCTGCTACCCTGGCCATAACCCTACGAACCCTTACCCTGAGCCCTACGCACCTGCAGCGCCATGCGCAGCCGCGCCACCATGTGCACGTCCCCGTACCGCTGCACCTCGCCCCCCACACCCCCTGGCAGCCCCGCCAGCAGCCCTGCCGTCCGCGGCGCCTGCTGCTGCTGCTGCTGCGAAACCGGCTTGCCGCCAACTGGGTGCATGCGCCCGCGTCCCGCCACCGCATATGGGTCTGGGAAGCGGTGCGTCACGTAGCTGGTGTAGCTGTCGCTGCCGCCGCTGCTCCCGAGGGTGCTGCTGCTGCCGCCGCTGCTGCTGCTGCCGCCGCTGTTGGCGCGGGAGAGCAGGGAGGCCTGTGGGCCGGTGCCAGTCATAAACTCCTCCACTGCACGCGCGGTGGCAAGCAAGGGGGTGAGGGAGGTGTGATTGCGGGGGATTGAGCTGGCCCTGCTGACTGCTGCCCCACATTTGCACTCGCCAGGCCGTACTGGGGACTGTAGACGAGGGAGCGCAACGCTTGCAGCACGCGAAGAGCTCGGGCCCCACTACACAGGTCGCTGGCTTGCCCCCAGCACCGGCACAAAGCCCTAAGCTTAGCCCTAACCCCCGCTCACCCGTGCCGTGGCGGTACCAGTGCATCACCACGCCGACACGCCCCTGTTGGTCCACCGTCAGGCCTGCAGTGGTGCAGCAGAACACCACCCACAGCACGTCAACAAACACCACGCGTTGCTACAGGGCGTGGTGCTTGCCGGTGACTGCGGATGCTGCCTTGATGCGCCCACATGTGCGTCCCTGCCGACCGCCTCACGATGGCACGATGTCAGCTGTCAAAACATATGCAAGCACCCGTTCTCGCACATCTCAAGCAGTAAAAACATATGCAAGCACCCGTTCTCGCACATCTCAAGCAGTCAAAACAGATGGAAAGGCACCCGTTCTCGCACATCTCAAGGATGCTCACCGTACACGCGCGCGATGGAGGGGTGGCGGAGCTCTCCCATCATCAGAGCCTCCTGCGGACAAGAACGCCAGGCCACACACAGCACGCTTGTGCAGTTCGGCGAGGTTCACTGACTGTGCGGAGGACCGCCCCTCTGTGTGCAAGCGGCAAACATGACGCATGGCAGCCTGCCGCACAGCGCGTCAGTGACAGCAGCACGCACCTGCCTTGGCGCCTGGGTGGTTAGCGCATGCTCTGGCCTGGCCTACTAGTCACCTCTCCCCGCTGTTGATCCATGGTGTGGCTTGGTGCAGCGGCCCGAAGCTCGTGCTCTGGCCTGGGCTGGTGCCTAGTACTAGTGACCTCTTCCCTCCAGTACTAGTGACCTCTCCTCGCACTTGATTGATCTCTGGCGTGGCTTGGTGCGGCGTTAATCAATCCCTGTTGTGCAAATGCTACACGTAAGCACGCACCTCGCGCAGGTTGGCCAGCAGCTCAGCGTTGACGCGCTTGGGGTGCAGCAGCTTGATGGCCACGCGTGTAGAGTGCCACTTGCCTGCGCGCAGAGAGGCACCACGCGTTGAAGAATGCGCGACACCAGGTGCGTGTGAGCCGCTGGCTGATGTTCCTACACTGTTTCACAATGTTTATACTAGGAGATTCTGACACGTCATCGTGCATGTTTAGTGGGCTGGGAAGGCGGCTGACCCGCTGTGGCAAGCTGCCGACGCGTCCACACCCACAAACGCCCCAAACGCCACGACGGCAGCAGGATCGCGCTCCCCGCAGCCAGCATTCCTTGATAATGGCCAGATCTGGCCCTTAAGGGTGGAAGTGGACCATGGGGACCATGAGGAAGCGCGTCACACGCGTGCGGGCTCACCCTTGTGCACGACGCCAAAGCCGCCCCGGCCAATCTCGGGCCCAATCTCCAAATCGGCCCAGTCGATGCGCAGCTGGTCCTCCAGCTGCAAAGGCACAGGGGAGCAGGAGCGTGAGGGCGTGTGGGCGCATCGATTCAACCGCCGCGCGCCATCACTCAGCGTGATTGTCACTCAGACGACGGGAGCACGACGTTCACCTTGGGAAAAGCGGCAGGCGGCACGGGAGCGGAGTGCGCCGCCTTGGCTTGCTGGCTGGGGCTGCGCTTGCTGGGCTTGCTGACCAACTTGCGGGCGGCGGGCGCGGCGCCGGCGGTTGTGGCGTCACGCAATGTAAGCCACGCCAGGAGCGTGTCCAGCAGCCCCGGCTGGGTGGAGGGGTGCTGCTCCTTCTTGAGCTGCTTGCTGTGCGACATTGGTGCGTAGCTCCTGCAAAGTTGCGCGCACGCCATCCCGGGTAAAGTAGTGGTCGCTGACGAAGCACCACCGCGCAGGCGTCGCCTGCCCCACCATTGGCCCCTGCGACTGGCCCGTCTCTCGGACACTGGCCGCCGCGCCGTGATCCCGTGTCCCTGTCCCGCGCTGCTGAGGGTGGGGCGCTGGACCTTTTGCGCCGCTCGCAAAAGTCGGCGAGAGCGGCAAGGCGCGCCCTGCGGCTAGCCAGCCCTGCACCAATGCGATGCGATCCTCACCGGCTGTTGTGGAGGCCTGCTTGGACAACGGGCGCGGAAAGGCGCAAAGGTCGATAGGACGGAATCCTCTGCTCCTGCTGCTTTGCGGGTGGTGCCAGCCAAGCCACACTGCACCACTGTGTGGCGATGTATGTGGGCAATGCCAGACTCGCAGCGCTGCAAGGCAGGAACAGCGTTATAACGGATCTGCAAGCCCGATGGTGGCACGGCGGAGCAAGGGCTGCTCCTCCTTGCGGCAGAGAGCGACACGACCTAGAGTAGCGCAACCGTGCATTCTTCAACCTGGCCACGCCCCACAAGGCCCGCACTCGCGAGGAGCTCCTCTCGTTCCGCAAATCGTGCTCGAACGCGCGCGGACGAGTCTCACGTCCCTCCAGCACAGCCTCACAATACCGGCGGGTGCTTCGTCGCCCCATTGGCGCTCGAGGAGCCGTCTGCAGAAGACCATGGCGTTCGGCGGGCCTGGTCGCGCCTTGAGTTTGCTCCTGCGCCAACACCACCCCCACCCGCACCAGCACCATCCGGGCCACCACGCTAGCGTCCTAGACGCCCTGTCCTTCTACTGCGCACCCAGCAGCGTACTGGACACGCACCCCGCCGTGCGGCACGCATCCTCCTGCTCCGCCTCCCAGCAACGCACCACCAGCCTAGGAGGAGCACGCAGCAGCACCGCCAGCAGGTCGGGCTCCGGCATGCTCACGCCGTCTTTCCTCCTGGCCACCGCCCCAGGCGCCCTCGTGGTGCCGGTGACCGCGCCCCACACGCCCCGCGCGCAGCACCGCAGCTTCAGCAGCAGCCCGATGCCGCACTCCAGCCTCGGCGCCACGCCGCAGCACCACATGGTCGCCACGCCCTCGCCCATCCTGAGGCAGCACGCGGCGCACCACCAGGGCGACGGCGGGGCGGACGAGCCGGCGCTGCAGCAGTCGCAGCAGCAGCAGCAGCTCGAAGACTCGCGCGTGGTATCCTGGAAGAGCATCGCCTTGAGGTGAGCGCTTGCCTGAATTCATATGGGGCGTTGATGTGCGGCCAGCGGCATCGGAAGCGCAGCTTGCGGCTAGGGTTACTTTTCGCAGTGTGTGGCAGCGCAGCAAGCAGTTGTGTACGCGCGCGCAAATTTCTGTTGGCCTCCACCGGCACCAACAAGCACTCCCTCGTGCTATGCACACGTACGTTTGCCGCGTTGGCACTGCGCCTGGCGCGCCACAGCCACACGCGGCGCCCTCTTGCCAAGCGCCATCTCGGCGACGGCTGATGCAACAACAACCACACGCGGCGCCCCTCCAAGGCCACCGCACCCCACCCCCCCCTGTGTTACCCTTCCTTGCTCCACCCGTGCACCCCTTGCCTGTGCAGCCACAAGCGGCGCCCCTCCAAGGCCACGCCCATCAGCCAGGGCCTGGCATTCGTCGAGTCGGCCGACCAGCTGTCGCGCGAGCACCTGGAGCGCAGCATGGCGAAGCTGGCGGCGCTCTTTGCCGACAGCGCACACGCCTACTCCCTGGAGGAGGTGCGCCGCCCTGCCGCTTGTGTGCCTGCTAGGTCGCATGGTGCTGCATGGTCGCGTGCGCTTTGGGAATGATTCGTCGCGTCGCGTTTGCTGCACGGGGAATGTCGTGGCCTGGGTGTGCTTGCACGCCTGGTCCTGCAATAATTTATTGCTGTACCAACTGAGCTTTAGCTTGGACCAGCAGGTGGTGTGTGTGCTGCCATGCGGTGCGTGCCTGCAGGTGTGCGCGTGGTCCGAGATCTGCCGGCGCCTGGACTTTGCTGCCTCATCGCCCGAGCACGCCGACGCAGGTGCGGAGGGGCGACACAACGCCTCGCCACGGTGTACATTCATACATTCGCCTGCAGCGCACGCTCGCTGCGCTGTGGGTTGCAGCAGCTGCAGGTGGTCCTGTGGAATGTTGCAGGAGGGAGAGGGCGGTTGAGATGCATGCACGTCCTGCTGCATGCTGTGTACGCTCTGCGTTGGAGGACCGCGCCCAGGACCTGCAGACGCATGATATGGTGTATGATTTCTGACCTTGACGCTGATGTGACCATGGTGACTGTCCACGCAGTGCGCTCTGCGCTGGAGGGCCGCGCCCAGGACCTGGAGCCGCACCAGCTGCCCAGCGTGCTGTGGCTACTGGCTAGCGGCGACGCGCCGCTGCCCCAGGACATGGAGCAGGTGCGTACCCTCCCTCCTTGAAGCAGGGACGCTTGGGTCTGCCGTTTTGGTGTGCGCCGCTTGCTTTTGCTTCTGGCCGCCACCACAGGATCCCAAACAAGGCAGGCGCTGGGCGCCTTGTGTCAATATGCACGTCAAGACGCATCAGAACGCTTGATTTCAGCAGCTCTTGCGTGCACCTTGCTTGCGTGTGTACCCTTGCAGGCCCTGGCCGAGGTGCTGATGGAGCAGACGGGCGAGCTGGGACCCACGGACCTCCTCGACGTCTGCGAGTCAGGTGAGCTTAGCCCTGGTGATGCTCAAGGCCAGTCCGGGGACTTCGCCGCGTTTCGTCCGCTGTCGGCCCATCCCTGTCGCCTTCTTCTATAGCTGATCGTGCGTCCTGGCGCCGGCTGAGGCTGTGCGGCGAAGCAGACTGATAACGCCTGCGACCTCTTGCCCACCCTCGTGCGCACCGCAGTGTGCCGGCTGGGCTCGACGCAGCGCGACCAGGCGCTGGCGGCGCACCTCTCGCGGCTCGTGGCGCAGCAGCTGCCCGGCTGCACGCCGCTGCAGGCGGTGCGCCTCGCGGGGTGCGGCGTGCCCCACGCGCTGCCCTACACGGCGCCAGAGCGCGCACTCGTGCTGAGCAGGTGAGCGGCGTTCTTTCCTTTCGCGCCTTGCCGCTGGTCGTGGTCGTGGGTCTGACCTTTCAGCTGAAATCGTCATCAACTGATCGCTTGCGCTGCCCCCCGTGCCCTGTCCTGCGCGCTCGCAGCCTGTGCGCGCACCTGGCGCAGCACCAGCGCGATTACGACCGCGCGCAACTCATGCCCCGCGCGCTGCGCCTGGCCACGGGCCTCGCGGCGGGCCAGCCCGCGCTGCAGGATGCGGTCCGCGCGGTGCAGCGGCTCAGGCAGGCGCTGGACGACGAGTCGCCTGCTGATGACCAGCAGCAGCAGCGCCTCGCGTACTCAACCTCGCAGGCTCAGCTGTCGCCCGAGGAGCGGCTGCCTCAGGGGGCATAGAGGTCTCCGTGTCTTGCGGCGGCGGCGACACCTGTCGTCCTCCCCCCGTCCTCCCGCCCCTCCTCTTCCCCGCATCCCATCCTCATCCTGAGTGCACGGCTACGCGACGTCCCACCTGTCGTCCTACCCCCGATCTCCCGCCCCTCCTCGTTCCCCGCATCCCATACCCGCGCGCTGAGCGCGCAGAACGGAACAACACCGACAGGGTGTGGCTCCTCACCGGAGCAGCTATGCGTGGAGCTGCGTGGAGCTGCGTCTTACCGCTGACTAGACCATCTGCTGCCTGCATTGCTAGACCGGATCCACACCACAGCAGCTGAAGATAACGCATGTCGGCGAAGGTCGCATGCCTGCCCGGACGCCCGTCCCCCCCCCCATTTATACATGGGTGATGGATTCCCTTTTGCTGCTTGCTGCAGCTGCGCTCTGCTGCTGCACACCCCTCTCCCTTGCGGACCATATCCACCCCGATGGGGGCCCCCTGCAGCCACTCTCTCTTGATGCGGCACTGTCCCTGCGGACCTGCCTGTTTAGTTCAGCTCCACCGCCTCCCACGCTGTGCTCCCCATTTCCTTCTTTCCTTCTGCCCGTTTCGACCGAAGGGAGAGCATGCTCTCGGTCTCTGAGCGGTTTCTTTCTCTCTCTGCAGCAAATGGAGAGGAGAGCTTTTCATTGTGCCCGCCGCCTCAGCCGCATGGGTTGATGGTGGTGTGTAACCTTCTGTGCGCGCCGCGTGCCAGTGGCACCTGGCGGTGCCCCGCTGTTTTCCCTGGGCCCATCTGCCGCTCTTACACCGCTCCCTGGGCCCATTTGTCGCTCATACACCGCTCTCTGTAGGAGTAGAGAGCGCCGCTGCCAGTGCTCAAATTTTGATGGTTTTGATGGTCCTGGTTCGTACACATCTGCGCCTGGGCCTTTCCGGTGCCCTCCCTCCCCCATACATCCCACCCTCCCCGGCAGCTGTTGACTGGGTGCTGCCGTTGCTGCTTGTGGCCCTTCCTAACCTTAGCAGCCATCAGCACACAGCGGCATGGTAGTGGTCATGTGCCCGCCAGCACATCATGACCCCACATGCCAATGCTTGCCGCACAACTGCAGCAGCAGCAGCAGCAGCAGCAGCGAGTGACGTTCATGTTGTTTGTGACGATTCGTGGTTGATGGTTGGTGCTTTCACGACGCCGGTGGGCCTGTTCTGCACGCTGGCGCGGACGAAAGGTGCCTTTGTGACGCGTTACTCTTTTGCTCCTGAGCAGGAGTGGTATCATGGCGCGTGCACACACAGCACGAGCCACGGACCGCTTCTTCGCTATTGCGGCAGCAAAACAAATGACGATAACCTGCCTCCGAAAGTGTGGAATGTGCCGACATGTGTCGTAGACGTGGCGCCCTTCGTGGCTGGGATACTCCATCCCTGCGTCCATCCCTGAAGAACGGGGCATCTGCTGCTGGCTTTGACGCAGCTTGTTTGTTTGCCGCTCGCAACGCTGTGCTGCTTAAGACGCAGCTGCAAGAACGTTTGAACGCGATGTTGATGAGCGCAGCCGCACGGGAGCCCCAGACAAGGCATAGGCAGGATCTTCAGGCTTGCAGGTCGTCTCTCGACCTACCGCTCCATCACGTGCGCATAGCCACACATCACTTCCAAGTCCGCCTCAACTCACAAGGCGCGAGCACTACCTGCAGCAAGCGGCAAGCACAACGGCGCTCTCCCCTCCTCCTAGACCTGCAGCAAGCGGCAAGCACAACGGCGCTCTCCCCTCCTCCTAGATTATGAATGCAATCCCCAGTACCCTAAAATACCCCAAGCCCGGTCAGCAGCACCAAGCGCGCACACCCCTGCGACAACTAGCCACAAGCACAGCAGCGCGCCTAAAGCGCAAGTACAGTGTGTGTGTTTGTGTGTGTGTGCCACTTGCATGCTGGGGCAGGCCACCGCGGTGTCCAATGCCCTAGTAGAACCCTCAGCAGCATGTGTGGGAACAGCCCCGCTGCGCACAGCAGTACGCCCGACGCAAACCATGAATGCCCCCAAGTCCCCAAGTCAGACCCCGAGGTCAGAAGCCCAGAAAGGTGGGTAGACCTCGGCCTGAGGTCCCTCTTTTCGTCGCCTCCAGCGTTAACGAATGGTCTTCAAGGCCCCCACTGTCAGAGCAAAAACAAAGATCAGAAGCCCAGGAAGGTACTGTCGTCCAGGTTGGGCCTCAGCTCCCTCTTGGTCGCCTCGAGCTGCCTGATCACCATGGCAAAGGTGGGGCGGGCGGTGGGATCCGTGGCTAAGCACTGCGTCACCACAGACGCCACGCTGGCGGGCACCGTGGGGGGGATGGGCGGCCGGCGGCCCTCCAGCACCATTTGGCGGACCATGGGCGGCGACATGTTGTTGTAGGGGCTCTTGCCGGTGCAGATCTGAAGAACGCGCAGGATCGCAAAGAGCACAGCGCAATGTCAGTCGTCAGGATTGCTTGTGGCGCCGTTACCAGCGTACCGTCACTGGGCTCCGTGAAGCGGGCAATCATGCTGGCTTTTCCTGTCCGCCGTCGCCAGAGCAGCGTGATTTTGAGCTTGCTGGTGCTGCCTGGCTGGGGGCCAAGGGGAGCCCACAGTGCCCTAGCCTGGTGCTGTTTATGCCACTGCCTTGGTTGATGCCCTGTTTGCAAGCTACACATACCACCCCTCCCCACCCCTCTCACCTGCAGCAGAAGCACTCCGAACGAGTAGACATCACTGGGCACGCCCCCACCCCTCCCTCCCCACCCCTC
>QAXK01002953.1:0-29752 GCA_004335735.1 Chlorella sp. KRBP | reverse complement strand
TACACACCGGGAGCGTGTGTGTGTGTGCGCTTGCAAACGGGGCGGCCCAGCCGCGGTAACCAAGGCAGCACGGATCAGCAGCGAGGAAGAGCTGGTAGGCACCAGCCCAGGCCAGAGCATGCAGTCACCGAGCCACCAAGGCACCAAGGCAGGCAGTGTGTGCCGAGCTTTACATCTGACGTGGCCAATTTCTGGCAAGCAGATGTGTAGGGTGCTTGCACGTCGGGGCAACTGTCACTACGGACAGCAGCAAACAGAAAGGCACCCGCGCTGCGAGCAGCCTCTGCCTTTGCCTGCCTAGGCTTCAGGCCTGCCCTCCTTGAGCGCCCACTGTTGCCAGCAGCCGGCACCAGCAGCCCTCGAGGATGCTCACCGGTGGTGGCGGCTGGTGGGTGAGTAGCTGTATAAACTCCTCGAAGTTGATGCGGGTGACGTCGTCATCCCCGTGCTGCACGCTGTGGATCATCTGCTCCAGCTCTGCCTGGGTGGGGTTCTGTCCCAAGGACCGCAGGACAATGGCCAGCTCTGCGCGGTGTGTGCATCGCGCCGTTGCCATCGTGCACGCGCCCAGAACAACACCACGCCCAAAGGAGAGCGCTGCAAGCGCGTGCGGCCCCCAGCTGGAGCATGGACACGCTGCCACACCTTTCATGTCGATCGTGTTGTCCTTGTTCTTGTCGAACATGTCGAACGCTGCGCACGGCGTGATGCGACGGCATGCGCATGTACAACGTCGCCTGCTGGGACGCACACACGCCAGCGTGGGACGCATGCAGCTGCCGCGCACACTTACCCTGCTTGTAGTCGCTGAGCTGCTCCTCCGTGAGGTGCTGCTGCTCCTCCGTGAGGTGCTGCTGCTCCTCCTCTGCCATGGTCGCACGACGTGCGCCGCGCTTCGACTCGCAACAGCGGCGCGCGGGCGGCTCGACTCGCGAGCTGTTGGCTACACAGCAGCAGTGTCAGTGTGCGTTGTATCTATCGCCCTGCGCCAAGGTCTGCGCGCTCTCTGCGGACTCCGCCGCGGGTAGATGTCGTGTACAACCGTGCCGTGCGGCAGATCATCACTTATTGCATGAGCAGGACAGGTCAGGAGATCGTCGCACGTCTGGTAGTGCACATATAGAGGCCCCCATGTTGGTGCACAAGTGCGTGGCCCACTTCGGTTCGCCCGCGCGGTTCCGTCACGTCACGGTGTGCACAGGTCGCCCCCGGCCCAGTCGTGTGCCACCAAGGAATCAAGACGTAGCAGCACATAAGATACCCGCGCGGCGCACAGTTGCGTGCAAGCAATGCACGCGCTACGCCGTGGGTCCGGCGTGCAAGGTCATCGGCACATAGTGTGGTGTCCGTCACGAGCGCAAAAGGCCCAAGCAACTCCTTCTGGCCAACGCAGGTGGGGCATCAGGTCATGGGCCCATGCAGTAGCCTTCCATTTCTGAAAGTGCCAAGGGACGAGGAGGTGCAGCAAGCCCTGCACCTGGCAGGCTCCACGCTGCATGACTCACGGCGGCTGCACGAATGCGTGAGTGAATCAGGCCCTGCCATCAGGCGCACCCCTCACGCCGGCCCCTTCAGCAGCTCCAACCCATCTGCCCGTTTACAGGCAGATGTCCAGGGCGCAGCAGCAGCACAGCGCCGCGCAGCTGCAGGCACGAAAGGGCAATGTGCAGAGCAATGATGCGCGCGTTAGTCATTACGAGCGGGTACTGCGTGTGCTGCTGCGAGCCACACCCGCAAGTATGGACGTATGTGTTGTTGCTATACGGGTCTGATGGCCCGGGCTGCCTGTGTGTGCTGCTTGGTGCTCACTGTGTGGCTGTCCCACTGCAAGCGGTTGGTCTCTCTCTACCCTCAAGCAGCTGGCCGCCAGCCCAAGCCACACTTGCTCTCACCAGGCGGCCAGGCAGCCCTTCTCCGCGTTGTTGTTGTTCTGCTCGTGCACCACCATCACCTGCTGGGGAGGGTACCCACCCTGCTGGGGAGGGTACCCAGCTGCACGAGGGCAAGGGAGGACAGGCAAACAGGTGGCGGTCAAGGTGGTGGGGCGTTGGCATGTTGGATATGCCCCCCGGGCTCACCCACTTGCTGCCCGGGCACACTGCGGCTGTGCTGAGCGGTGCACACGTACGAAGCAAAGACTCACCGCCAGGGGGAGGAGGAGGATAGCCCCCGGGGTATCCGGGAGGGGGAGCGCCATAGCCGGGAGGAGGCGCTCCATAGCCAGGAGGGGGGCCTTGGTAGCTCCCTTGAGGATAGCCTGCGGACAGCAACAGTGGGAGGAGGCCTGCACGCTTGAGGCCTTGCTGCTCTTGGGAGCTGAGGCGAAGCCGCGCGCCGTGTGAGGGGCATGTGAGTACTGGAGCGTGACGCTCGCACGGTCAGTGGTCAGTGGTGGAGGGGGCCAGGCAGAGGTGTGTGCAGGCGTTGTGTGGTGCTGCTCCCCGTGTTGCTGTGCGTGCTGGAGGCCACGGAATGTGTTGGCGTCGCACAGGCGTGCGCTGCCCACACACGCAGCTGCTGTGCGGCTGGTAAGCCTGATGCGGCCACGGCGCCATCAGCTGCTTCTGCAGGTGGAGCTGCTGCGGCGGCATCTGCAGCAGGCCCCGTGTGGACTGCTGGGTGCGCGCTGGTTCCTCCTGCGCGTGCTTGGGAAGTCCCCCAACGGCCCCGCCCCTGCGCAGGAGCCGCCTGTGCGCCTCGCGATGGAGCGCGACTGCCTGCTGCTCGCGGCGCCGGTGGTGCTGGCTGCTGTGCGGCGCTCCCCCAGGGGAGGATGCCCCGGCCACATGGTGACAACGCGAAGAATGCTGCGGCCGGCCACATACGCGCACCCGGAGGCGGAGGAGGGTAGCCGTAGCCTGCAGGTGCATCGCGCGAGCACAGGAGGCGACTTCAGCGCCAAAAGACAGTTTCCCGTGCGCGGGCGAGCATGAGGACCAGGAAGAGGGCCACACAGCTCGCAGCTGGTGCAGCAGCTGGTGCAGCAGCTGGTGCAGCAGCTGCTCAAAGCGCCTTGGCGCACTGGTGTCGACGGCGAGCACGAATCGCGTCGCGCACCTGGAGGGGGAGGGTAGCCTTGCGACATGGTGATGGGCGGCGAGCAGAGGAGCTGAAGAAGTTCGGGGAGGCTGTGTGGGCCGAGCGTTGGTTGCTCGCAGAACTACGGCAGCCCTCACCATGAGAAACCGTCCATCAACCGCATCCAGCGCCACACGCAGTCCACGCGAACCACGCTCGAAGCAGCGCAGCGTGCCCAGAGAACCAGCGCGCGGCAGCTTATGGGGCCCCGGCGAGACGCAACCGCCGCAGGTGCCGGCAGCAGCGGCGCTGATCGGGACGCTAAAGAGGTGTGCTTATACTTGCTGTCATGACGCTCTTGCCAGGTCTCTTCACCGCCTGGGGCGCACCCGCTGAGGGACAGCCAGCAGCCCAGATCATCAAGCGAAAGCCAGTGGCGCCTGTGCGTGATGGCTGAGGTTGCAGGGAGGATGAGGGCACCATCAGCGATGCAATCAGGCGTCGTGGGTGGAGACCCAACAAGAGCAGCAGAAGAAAGCAAAAGACAACGAGAGAACGAAGATATTAGGACAGAGGGCAGCGGCGGCGCACGGCACGGCACGGCACGCCGCAGACAGATGGGTTGATTGTTCATGGCAATGCACTCTCAGAAATCTCGGCTCTTCACTCCCAACTTAGCCAACAACGCTCTCAACTGTCCTCCCTCAGCGCGCCGCCGCACCACTGCTGCTTCCAGCACCACCCCCAACCTCCTCCCCTCCCGCCCCCGCCGACTCAGCCACCGCCCCGCTTGCCCCCCTGCTCTGCTGCCGCTGCGACCTCCCCCGACCCCTCGAGCCGCCCCCATTCATCGGCAGAGGCGACGCAAACGGATCGCCCCCCGCGTGCGTGCTCCCCCACGCTGTCGTCACGTGCCACCCCGCCGCCCCCGTCTCCGCCAACCCAAGCGCACTGCCGCCCCCCGCCCCACTCCCCCTCGCACCGCTCGCCGCAAGCTGCACACCCATCGTCTGCTGCGGCGTCCCTGCCGCTCCCCCCCCCGCCGCTCCTCCTGCCCCCACGCCCCCGCCGGCGTTGCTCCCAGACGCCGCCCGCTGCACCGACGGCGACGAAAACGCGCGGCTCAACGACCGCAGGAAGCTCCCCCGGTCCGTCGCCCCCGCCGCCAGACCCGCCCCCGCCCCCGCGCTGCCGTTGCTGTTCGCCGCAATCTGCCGCCGCAGCGACTGCGGGATGTAAATCACCGCCACGTGCGTGCCTCCTCCGCCGCCCCCCGCCTGCCCACCGCCGCCCGCCGCCGCCTGCTGCTGCTGCTGCATCTCGGCCAGCTGCTCCGCCGACACCAACGGCTCACGGCAGATGGGGCATGTCACGTGCTGCGTCATCCACTTGTCAATGCACTGCCGGTGGAACTCGTGACCGCATGGCAGGCGCCGCATGCAGTCGCCGTCCTCATACTCGCACAGGCACACCGTGCACGCCGGCGCGTCCTCATCCGGCAGCGGCGGCAGCTTGGCGTCTTCAACAGGCGCCGCAGTCAGAACAGGCAATTGCCCTCCCGCTGCGCCTCCTGCTGCCGTGACGCTGAGCCCGCCACGCACACCGTCAACCCCCTCCAGCCCCCCAACAGCAACACCAGACGCGTCAACAGCACCGGGTGCGTGGCCGTCAGACGACGTCTCGCGACGGTGGTGCGCCGCCGCCGCCGCCTTTGCCGCCGCCGCCGCCATCGCCGCCATCTGCGCTTCATCCTGCATCGCCGTCGCCGACGCTGACAAGGCACCTCCCGCCCCCCCCAGCATCCCCCCTGCCGTTACGCTGCCACCGCCCGCACCCTCCCCACCCGCCGCCGCCGCAGCAGCAGCAGCATCGTCCTGGTGCTGCTGGTGCGCAATCGCCATGTAAGCGGCCGCCGCCGTGGTCGCAGCCTCCGCCGCCGCCGCCTGAAGCGCCTCACGCTGCGTCCGGCTTGCCGCCGCCGCCGCCGCCGCTGCTGACTCAGCAGCGGCCGCATCTGCCGCTGCAGTCGCGGCCGCGCCGCCCGCCGTGTAGGTGGTGGTGGTGGTGGCGTCGAGCGGCGCTCCCTTGGCTGTGCTGTGGTAGGCGCCAGCGGTGGCGGTGCTGGTGGTTGTGCCTGATGGGTTGGAGGTGGCGCTGCCTGGAGCCTTGGAGGCAATGTAGGAAAAGGTGGGGAAGGCGTCGATCATGCTGGGGGGCACGCCCTGCTGGCGCGGCATGATCTGCGCGCACACACACACACGTGTGGACGGAGGGTGGCAGCAAAGTCACGCCTTGTGAGCTTCTTGGGCAGGTCGGAACTCTCCGTGACCTCTGTCTGCGCTTGGCAATTGGCGAGCAACTGCAAGGCTGACGACCCACTGTCACAGCGAGGCTGATGACCCTCCCGGAAGGCCCTCATGGCCCAGCCCACCCGCCACCTTTTCACCCACCCACCCACACGCCCACCCACACATTCAGCCCCAAATTCCTGGCCTGTGGATGTGACTCATGTCTGGGACATGTCTGCGAGTTGTGGGGACCACCTGTTTGCCGTAACTGGCTCCACCAGATGTAAAATTCACACACACACACACCACACACGCACCTGCAGCATGGCGTGGCGTGGCAGCCCGTCCGCGTCTAGCTCGTCCAACGCCCGCGCCGACACGCCCCCGCCCGGGCCCAGGATGTGCGCCTGCCTCCAGGGCCCAAAGCCAGCGCGCCGCATGAGCACGCGCTTGCACAGCGTCATGAAGAGGCACAGCACCACGGCCGCCGTGATGCCCAGGACCACGCTCATGTAAGGGTGTAGCCATGTGGATGAGGGCATGGGGGTGAGGACGTCCAGGGAGTAGCTGGTCTGCACCGACCTGCAGGCACACCACCACCACCACCACCAATGAGGGAAGCAAGGTGTGCAGATTGCGCCAGCCGCATCGCCACCGCTGCTCCTAAGCAGCTGTCTTCTGCCAATGCTGCTGCCCATGCTGCTCCTGCCACGTCTCGTCCTGCTCAGACCAGGCCTCGCCCCTCACACTACCACAGCAGCACTGTGGCTGAGCACCTCTACCCTCCAATTCTGCCCCCGCAAGATCAAGTCCTGCACCCCAAAGCGGCGGCCTCCAACCCGTCCTCCCCACACCACAAGCAGGCCCCACACCGGAATGCAGCACTTCACACGTGCGTGCAGGTGTCGCAGCGCGCACCTCTGGTACTCTGAGTTGTAGACGCCAATGAGGTACGTGGCGCCCTGGCGCATGCGGGTGCCTGGCAACTGCACACGCGCACACAGGGAGGTGCGTCCAAAACAGATGTGAATCAAGCCACATGCACCACCAAGGGCGCCATGCATGCACATCGAGGCCAGCCTCGAACTGCTGAGGGCCCTGAACCCGCTGCAACCCTAACCCTCAACCCTCGACCCCCGCAAGCGCACCTCCAGAGGCATTTTGGAGGCGACGTTGGGGTACGACGCAACCATGAAGTAGTTGTTGCCGCCCGGGGGCACGTACTGCCCTTGCTGAGGGAACTGGTCTGCGGGCACACAAGGAGCACGCACGCAGCCAGCCAACCACACTGTTTGGAGCACGCACGCAGCCAGCCAACCACACTGCTTGGAGCATCCACACCCCCTGGTGAAGGGCCCTTGGGCGCCCTGCTGGCAGCGCAGCGTTCTTCCCTTCACAACTGCCCTCCCAGCATGTGGCGTTGAGCCGTGCGGCCTCATCGGCGACAGAAGGCAGCAGTACGCTCCATGCGTCCCCATGCACGCATCTTCGTTGACACTAGGTAGACCCCATGCCCCGCCACAGCACCACGCACCTTCGTTGAGCGTGAGGATGGCGTTGAGCTGGTCGCTTGGCGGCGAGTTGAGCGCATCAGCCGACTTCCAGTTGATGATCATCGAATCAGACCTGCAGCGGCAGCGGCATGGAATCCTGGTGAGAGCCATACAGGCAAGGATCAGCACGACGCTGTGTCTTACGTTTGGCAAAGGCTGGCTCGGTGGCGCGTGCGTGCTGCCTCGAATGTGATGGCTCTCCCGCCGGCCTAAAAACGCTGCCGCAGGCGTGTGTGCGAGAGCATGCAAGAGGTGCAACAGCAGCAGCACCAGCAGCCAGCGTGCGCCTCTTACCTGTAGCTGAACCTGCGCGGGTCGATGGCCACCTGCAGGTACCTCCACTGGCCGGGTGCCAGCGGCCCGTTGACGGACTGCGTGTAGCCGCCCAGGGACACGGCCTGAAGGGTGCCCTCGCAGTAGAGCCCGCCAAACCCTGCGCCATGCAGCGAGGGCATATTGATGGATGGATGTGATGGATGCATGGATGTGAACAGCGAACCTTTGGTCGCCTTTGGCCGCCGAACGTCTGATGTCTGGCGCTGTAATGGGTGTCCGTCCATGAGGCGCGGAGGCATGTGCGCGCCTAGTTGTGGCATGTGTAGAACAACATCACTTCCTTCGTTCTCCCGCACGCGTGTGCATGCGGGTGCGCCCACAGCGCATGCGCCTTGTGCACATCAGTTGCTCACCTGCTGGGCACTGGCACACAAAGCCAGCGCTGCCGTCTCCCAGGCCGTAGGAAGGTAGGTCGGATGTGATGCGAGGGTCCTGACAGGTGCCCCGGCCGCTGCAGTCCTGCGCACACCACCACCACCACCACCACCAGCACACGAGGGCAGACACACCACCACGTTGCAACGTGCGGTACATACGTTGCAGCCACACACACCGGCAGTGCGGCATTGTCCCATGGCCGGTGTGTGTGTGTGTGAGCTTAACATCTGGTGCAGCCATGTCTGGCAAGCAGGTGGGTGGTGGTTGTGCCCCCGTGCCCCCGCCCTAGCACACGCCAGGCACGCACCCCTCTGTGCCCTAGCGCCCCATGCACGCACCTTGGGGCACATGAAGGGCTGTTGCGGCGTGCCCCAGCGCACCACCAGTGATCCCTTGAACGTCCTGGCGCCGTTGCGCGTGAAGCGCTGCGGGTAGTTGCCCACAGCGATGTACCACTGCGCGCGCAAAGGAGAGGGCGTGGGCAAGTGTTCAATAACTGAGGACCTGAGCACCAGCCATACGGGTGTGCTGCCATGCCATGTGCCAAAAACAAAAAGCGTCAAGCGCAGAGCGTGCTGCGCTGCAGACAACATGTGAGAAGGTGTGCTATGTGGTGGGTAAGAGCCCAGCGGCAGTGTAGGAGCAATGCGTGCGGGCCTCGCCTGTTGGACGCGGTGCGTGCACATGCTCTCCTCACCTCGCTGTTTGACGCCTTGACGTCGCGCTGCAGCAAGTAGTGGAAGCTCTGCAGCAGGGCCCAGTCGCTGTTGTCCGCCCACGACGACGCGTCCACCCAGCTGCGGTCGCACAGGCAGAGCACCGACGCACACATGTTCACGGTCAGGTGCACATGACGCTGTTGTCCGCCCGAGGCAACGACGCGT
Source organism: Chlorella sp. KRBP (assembly GCA_004335735.1). Lineage (NCBI taxonomy): Eukaryota > Viridiplantae > Chlorophyta > Trebouxiophyceae > Chlorellales > Chlorellaceae > Chlorella > Chlorella sp. KRBP. Next base: position 21,295 of record QAXK01002953.1, on the reverse strand, counting down.
CCACCCAGCTGCGCCCGTGGCGGGTCAGGTCACAGCAAGCACACGTTCACAGAGTTCACAGGGTCAGGAGCGTGGGGTGCTGTCAACTCATCGTGACCGGAAGCAGTCCCTCAGGCTCAGGTCAGCACGTAGCCGCAGCCCCTAAACACTGCTCACCACCTCAACACTGGTCAGCACCCACTCACTATGGCGTGTTGCGGTCGTCCGTGTTGACCGGCTTGACAAACAGCAGCGGGTCGGCGCCAAAGTCGCTGCTCGGGTCACGCGTGAGCTCGGCCAGAAGCACGTTGCTGGTAGGACTGGTGGGCACCTGTCAGCGTGGGTGGGTCGCAGGGTGGGGCTAGGGTTAGAGTGGGCTAGGGCTAGGGTGAGCCGGCCGTGCCTGTCTCTTTGACTGTCAGCGCAGGTGTGTCGCTCAGTCCCAACCGCCCGTGGAGGAAGCCTAGCATGAGGATAGGGTTAGGGCTAGGGTGACGCGCGCACCTTGACTTTGAAGACGGCGAACGTGTTGGACGGCACGGTGACTTGCGAGGTGGTGCCCGACACAGTGAGCGTGGTGACGGGGCGGTTGCAGCCGTAGTCCCCGGCGGTACCGTTGCACTGGCAGTACAGACTTGTGGGGTCGTTGGGCACACGCTGCGAGGATGCGGTGCGCACACGCACAGGGACGCGTGCGTCAACACCATCAGCGGCGGCAATCCCGCAAACGCGAGCGCTGCTGTTGCGCTGCTGTCGCCCCCCCTGACGGCGCACTTGTTGCCGGATACAAGCACCAAGCCCTCGACCCAGCCCGAGCCCTCACCTGCATGCACATCTGCGCCGCCGCCTGCTCCGTGGCATCTCCCGGCAGGGAGCACGTGCCCAGGTTGGGGAAGGGGCGGGCGCAGGGCACCTTTGCCGCAGGCAGGCACGTGGCGCGGATGCTGTAGCCGTCCAGGGGGGCGGCCCGGTCGTCCAGGTTTGATACGGTGATGTACCTGAGGACAAGAGGGACAAGCAGGCAGAGTGAGGTCCCCCAGTGGGAGGTGGGCGTGAAGGACAAGTGCCACATCATCACCCCAACCCAACCCATCGCCCCTCTAGCGCTTTGGTCCACACACGTGGGTTGAGTTGCTGCTGCCGCTGCTGCACCTGCTGCCGGCACCTGCTGTTTAGCTGCGTCCCCGCCCCGCTCCCCACGCCACGCAGCTGCCTCCCTCCCCTGTGGGTGGCGCGACATTCACACCCTGCCCTCCCCACGCACTCTCAGTGACACACGCACCAGACGTCGTTCTTGTTGGGCGTGTTGGTCACGTTGGGGATGAGCAGGCGGTGGTGCCACCTGTCGTACCACGTGGCGTCGTCGTCAATGTACAGCCCTCCGTTGCCAATGTTGTCGTTGCGCCACGCCTCGAGCACTGGGTCGTTGATGGCGGGCCGGGGGATGAACGAGTTCGTGCCGCTCACGAATTGGATCTGTGGGCAAGGGGATGGAGGAGGCACACGAGCATTGGGGCGCAGTCACTGGCCAGCACTGGGGTGGATGCTGGGTGCGGTTGTGATGACGGGATGCAGGATGGGGGAAGCAGGATGGAGGAGGTAGGAGGTAGGCTACACAGGCGTGCTCAGCTGGCCACCACCCGCAGCTGCCGGGCCTGGGGATGCGGCGGCAGATTCGTCACCCTCCACCCGGGCGCATTCTGCTGCTGCTCCCTCCCCTGCCAGCCCTGAATGATGGACCTGCTGCTGCAAGCGCACCGAGGGCATGAACTCGCGGCTGGCCATGAAGGCGATGCGCCCGGGCGTGCCCGACTGCTCCAGGATGAAGCCAGAGTCGCGCGTGCGCTTCAGCACGTACAGCTCCAGCAGCAGCCACCTGCTCAGGAACACAACGGCACACGCAATTGCCAAGTGCTTGTGATGCTGGCACGCGTCTGGCCATGGCTTGCGAGATGGCGTGGCACTGCGCCAATCGCCTTCCCGGCGCGGCAGAGGCGCTGCAGATGCTCCCAAGCCTGGTGCTGTGATCGCGCGGCGTGCATCGATTGCACACGCGAGCCTGTGGCGGTGCACTCGTCCGGCACGCGACGCTGTGCAACCCCAGGCCCCCCGCACATTGGCGCACCTGTCGTTGCCCACGCAGTCGTAGTCCGGGGACAGCAACGTCGTCTTGGTGAGCTTGAAGGTTTGGCACGCTCCACTCGGGGACGACGTGGTGTAGCGAGTGAGCGAGTCGAGCGAGCCCGGCGTGCTCATCTTCAGCTCGCTTATGGTGAGGTTGGCGTTGCTAGCGCACATATCGGCGGCATCTGCAGAGGGGCGCGACATTTGCGGATGGCATTGTAAGGCAGAGTAAGGCACCGGCACACCGCGAGAGAGGAGCCCGGCGTGCTGCGCGTAGCAGCAGCAGCAGCTGAACTCACTGGCGTAGCTCGCCGCGCCGGCTAGCAGCAGCACCAGCACCAGCATTCGGCCGGACTCCATCGTGCCGAGCAGCTTCCACGCGCTGTGCCAAGGCTCAGGAGTGCTCCGCCATTCCTCTGCAAGTGTGTCTTTCTGCTCAATTGCACTGGTGGCTCCAAGTTCTGCAGAGATGCGTGCGAGCCATCCATCTCAACCGCCACCATGTGGTAGAATCGCGTCCACAAGCAGGGGCATGCAGCAAGACTAGGCCGGCGCCCTCCGCTGCTCGATGGCCTTGACCACGGTGGCGCCGCCCAGGTAGAGGCCCACCAGCGGGATGGCGAGCAGAGCCTGCGATGATCACGATCACGATGAGCGAAGGAACCTGGACAATCAGGACTCTCCCCCACAGCACTGGGTGCACAGCACTGGTGCTCCCCATGTAAGCGTGCCGGCGATTGGCTGGTGCTTGCTGGTGGACAACTTGTCTGCCAAAGAGGTCGAGCCCAAGGCAACCGTCACCACAAGGCACTGGGAGCCTCCCCTGAACCCAGAAGGCGCCAGGTGCTCCAGCCTACCTGTGTGAATGGGTCGGTGGAGGGCGTGAGCACTGCCGCCACCACGGTGCTGCCCACCACCACGTAGCGCCACTGGCTCAGCATCTGGTCAGCCGTCACCAGGCCTAGCTGGCCCAGCATCACCTGGATCACTGGCACCTGCAACCACCACACCAATTGAATTCATCATGCATCCCTGTTCCTCGCTGTGCTTGCGATTACAATCGCGCCTTGGTGGTTCGCAGGACCCGCCCCTGTGAAGCTTAACCAGCCTGTGAGGACAGCGCACCTGGAAGGAGAGGCCGGTAGAGAGCATGAGCACCAGCACGAACTCAAAGTACTGGTCAATGGACCAGAGGCTCTCCACGGCGCCGTCGGCATAGTCGACGAAAAAGTTGAGGGCCGCGGGCGTGAGCACCTCGTACGAAAAGAGGATGCTGCACGGGTGGAACACCAGGGCAGGGCAGGTGGGGGCACGCCTCTGAAGCATCACTGCTGCCATCACGCAAGGAGTGAGGGCGGATGGGTGTGGGGCGCCACCATCAGTAGCACCAGCCGAGCGTGGGGTGTGAGGGCGCGGCGCTGCCCTCACGGTGCCTGGTAACACCCCGCACCGCACCGTAACGCTAAGCTGGCTGGCCCCAAGCGTGTGTACTTGCTGACTTGCCTGCGCCCTCGCTGCCCCATCGTCCAGGCACCTGTCCCCTACCTCTGCTCCCTCCTGCTGCCCCGTCCCCTCTCCCCTGTGCTCGCCCTCACCCCAAGTAGAAGAGGATGGATGAGCCAAAGATGACGGGCGCCAGGAACTGCCGCTCCGAGCGCGTGAGGCCCGGCACCACGTAGGCAATGATCTCGTACAGCACCGTGGGCGCGGCGATGAGCAGGCCAGCATACCCCGCAGACTGCACCAAGCAGCAGCAAGCAGCAACATCAAAAAGTCACGGCCGTTGCCGCCACAGCAACCGGCAGCAGCACCGCCACGCCTCTCACCTTCCCTCTTCAACCTTACACCCATGGTCTGCAGGCACCCAGCCCTCCCACCATGTGTGCTGCACAGCTGCTCATGTTCCTGCCACAGCTGCTCTGACGCTGCCCTCACACTCCTCAGTGTCACCCCTCTGCTCCTGCCTGACTCCCCGACACACACAGGCCCACCTCCTCCTCCGCATCACCCACCTTGAGAGTGGTGAAGAAGAACTCCCCTGGCGACAGCTGCAGAAACCTGACCCCGGCGTCGGCCACCGGCGCCTCCAGAAAGATGATGAGGTCCTTGCTGAAGGCAAAGCACGACGCAATGGCCACCACGCAGGCGCCTCCCGCCACCGCCACACGCTCCCTCAGCTCCTCCAGGTGGTCCCACACCGGCAGGCTGAGGTTGTCTGGCAGCTCCTCCTCATCGGGGAAGAGGAACTTTTGCACCGGTGTGCGCGCTTCGAGGTCGTCCTCGTCGCCCAAGGACCCACGCTGCGGCACTAGCACCGTGTCGAGGTCTTTCTGCAGGTTGCTGATCGAGGTGGAGGTTGTGGAGGTGGAGGTGCAGGTGCCGCCCATGGATTGCAGGGCCGCCTCGGCGCGCTGCTGCAGGGCGGCGGTGCTGGTGCTGCCGGAGGTGGAGGGGGCGCTGGGCTGGCGGCTGGGAGACGGGGACTGCACTGAGGACGGCCCTGCAGGTGGAAGGTTTCGTGGGCGGGTGAGGTGGTGATGTGTCGCCGCCGCGTGGCAGGCGGGTGCGGGTGCGCGGCTGGAGCGCAGGCACCTCACCGGCCTCCGCCAGCACTGGGAGGGATGGATTGCTCACCTGGCTCCGAGTTCTCCGGCCCAGAAGACGCTGCGGCCCGCACGAGCGAGCCTCTAGACGGTCCTCCCGCAACTGGTGCGCCCCACATCCTGCTGGCGCCGAGCGCTGGCTGCCGAAGCGCTGTGGATGTGGATGCTGCAGTCCCTGAGCAGCTGCAGCTCGTGCTGGCCCCTCGCGCTGCTGCCATCGCTGGGCGACTGCATCGCATCCGTGGAACCGGAACTCCGGCCAAGATGGGCCTCTGTGAGCGCGTCAATTGCTGCTGGCGGTGCATCCTGACGCTCGAGCCTGCGGATCTGCTTGCTGGCAGAACACGAAGCGGGACGAGCCATGCACTTGAGAGTGTTGGGCGAGTGGCGGCAAGCCGCTCTGCAAGAGCTGCAGACTGCAGCATGGGTGGTTCCACCAAGGACAAGCGCGACATCTACTATCGCAAGGCCAAGGAGGGCGGCTGGCGGGCGCGCAGCGCCTTCAAGCTCCTGCAGGTGGACGAGGCCTTCAACATCTTTGCAGGCAAGCTCAGCATGACTCAGTAACACTATCCACGCTATGCGTGTGAGCCCAGGCGATGACGGTGTGCCAGAGTGCGCGCGCACCCGCAGGCGTGCGCAACGCTGTGGACCTGTGCGCCGCGCCTGGCAGCTGGAGTCAGGTGCGTCCGTCAGGTGCATCACCAGCATATCATCCATCAGTGCCATCAGCGGACACTAGCAAGACGCCAACTGCGACGCGTCCCCGACGTGTGCAGGTGCTGAGCCGCCGGCTCTACCTTCCGGCCCTCAAGGCAGCCAGCGCTGCCGCAGCCCAGCGCCAGGAGCAGCCAGGCGCCAGTGAGCAGCAGCAGGCATCAGCGCCTCCATGCCTTCCGCGCATCGTGAGCGTGGACCTTCAGCCCATGGCGCCGGTCGAAGGCGTCACGCAGCTGCAGGGGGACATCACCAGTGAGGCCACGGCCAACAAGGTGAGAGGTGATAGTGCTGCGGGTGCCTGAGTGCTGTGGCAGTGATGCTGGCAGGCACACGTCCTGCAGCAGCGATGGCGTTCCGTGGCACCTCAACAGGTTGCAGCCGTGCTGCCAGGGGACAGGCGTTGCATTTGTGGGCACATGCAGGTGATCAGCCAGTTCCACGGGGAGCATGCTGACCTGGTGGTGTGCGACGGGGCGCCTGATGTGACCGGGCTGCACGAACTGGACGAGTGAGTCGTGCGGGTGTCTGGGGTGTGTGGAGCGGGGCTGGTCCCATTGGGGGTGCCTGTGCTTGGTGGGTCCAACCGGGGCACTTTGTAGGTGCGGGTGTGCGCCTGGCAAGCGTATGGGTCCGGGTGTGGCCTGGGTCCGGGTGCGGCGTCTTTGTGCCGGTGAGTGTGGTGAGCTTTACATCTGGTACAGCCATGTCTGGCGTGCAGATACGCGTGTGGCAAAGTGAATGTGGGGCCCTCGACGTGCGCCCAGACAGCGCATCATGCACCTTGCCTTCCCTCATGGTTTGCTGCTGGTGTGCGCGCAGGCACTTGCAGGCGCAGCTGCTGCTTGCCGCCCTCACCATCACCACGCACGTGCTCAGGCCGGGCGGCACCTTTGTGGCAAAGATCTTCCGAGGTGAGGACGGAGGCGCATGCCTGTGTGACTGCCACAGAGGGTGCGCACAGCCCGGACACGCAGCACCTTGAGACACCCTCACGCGCCTGTGTGGGAAGTGCTCACATGTGTCAGGACACCTCTTAAGGCGTGCTGGCCGTCCGCAGCAACAAGCACGATGTGTGCATGGTGGCCCCACCCCGCACGCAGGCAAGGACGTGAGCCTGCTGACCTCCCAGCTGCGCTGCGTCTTCACCGAGGTGTTGATCGCCAAGCCACAGTCCTCGCGCGCCAGCAGCATAGAGGCCTTTGTGGTGTGCAGGGGCTACGCGCCGCCACCAGAGTTCCACCCGGGCGTGCTGCGCGTGCTGCTGGCGGGCGCGGCGGCACCGGCAGCGGTGCTGGAGGCCGGGGCGGAGGCAGGTGAAGCGCAGGCAGCAGGGGAGGCACGTGGTGGCGCCATGGTGGGATCCAGCTCCATCACGGGAAAGGTGCGGTGGTGCGTGGTTGTGCCGCCACTTCGTTTCGCTCCGCTCGGCATCTGACTGGCTGTTGCTGCCCAGGCAGCGGCGGCGAGGTCAAGGTGGCTGCGAATGCAAGTGTGGCGCGACGCTGCGTGCTGGTGTGCAGGCGGTGGTGGCGGTGCCTTTCCTGGCGTGTGGCGACCTCTCAGGCTGGGACATGACCAACCCGTACCTGACCTCTACGGTGCCGCAGTCATAACGGCCCGCCACGTGTCATTGTACATTCTTTTGCCATTCATCGATTGTAATAATTCAAAGCAAGCAGTGGAGCACTGGGAAGGAAGTGGACGCCGCAGCGTCGCTAAAGGCGTCATGTGTGGCCTGCACGCGGGCCGCCGCCTGCTTGAGCGCTTGCAGCTGGTGCACAGCCGCCTGCACGTCTGGGTCCTGCGCAGTTGAACGCGTGCTGCATACAATCTAGCCAGTCGGCAGACAGACTGCACACCAAACTGTGGAGCATCTGCAGGCCGCATGGCTGTCAGGGTCACCCTGGTGCTGTGCCTCCTGCCCCAAGTTGCAAGTCTTGACCCACCTGGTTGCTCCCAGCGCCCTTTGACGCCTTCAACGCTTTGACCAGGTCTGCCTGTGTCCTGACCGCTAGCAACGCCGCCTCCACGTCACCTGGTGATGGAACCTGTGCGGGGCAGGCGGCAGTGGGCCACAAGGGACTGAAAGGAATGCGCAAGCAGCTCCCCTCGAACTCGACCGTTCGTCGCGTGCGGCCAAACGTGGGTGCAAGATGTGCGCACCTGAGAGGGTAGGATGGGATCCCGAATGCCAGGTCGCCCCACGCGCCCGTCCCCAGTGAAGCACCACTTGTCCCACAGTAGCATGCTGCCCAGCACACGCCCTGCAGTCACCACTCCCCTCCACGGCACAGGACCTTGCTCACTAGTGGGTGCTTGCCAGGTGCTGCAAGCATCCACCAAAGGAGACAGGCAGGCAGAGAGCAGGGCTGTGTGCACTCATCTACCTACCTGTGGGCGACGCAACCTGGCAGACCACCACGTCCGCCTCAAGCTGCTCTAACCGTGCCGCATCACCACTGCCGTCTGGACCACTGCCACTAGGGGGCTGCGCGAGCCACACCGCTCCCCGCAACGCTTGCCAGGTGGGGGCCTCCCCAGGAGCCAGCTCAAGGCTCTGCAGGCACCATGGAGGGATCATAAAGGCAACCGTGAAGCAGCAAGCATCACACAGTGCTCACCAGTGGCCCATATCATTCACATGCCGCTCTGCCCACCTGTGTGGAGCTGGGCGGCAGCCCTTGAGGCAGCCGGGACTCCAGCAGGCAGCCCGCCAGCCCCTCCCCCCCTCCCCCGCCTCCCCCAACACCACCCAGCACGCCCCGCGCCTCTGCGTTGGCGTACACAATGACGTGTCCCTGCCCTGCCGGTACCGTCCGCTCGGCGATGAGCAGGGCGCAGGGAAGGCGCTCCATGGCGCCTGGGAGCTTGAGCAGGTCATCACCAGGTGCGCTGGAGCTGCTGTTGGCTGACGTGGCTGTGGACGCGCTGGTGGGAGCCACCAGAGACCTGCGGCAACGCGGTCATCACTGCACCCCACGCATTGCTCAATCGCTGCAGGTGCCCGGCAGCACAAACTGCAGGAAGCGCGAAGCTGATAGTCGTCCATCAGACCTGCCAGTGGCGCGCTTGAAGCTCTCAGCCGCCAGCAGCAGGATGCTGGCGGTGCGCAGGTCCACGTCTGGTGTGGCGACCGCTGCAGCTGCACGCTGTAGTGGGGCGGCGCAGCAGGCTCGGTTCAGCCGCCTGCTCTGCAGCCGCTGGCGCGCTGCAGTCCCAGGGCATGCCGCCGGCGCAGAGGAGGTACGCGGATGCCACGGGCAGGGCGCGTGCAGTGTGGGAGCGCCCATGACTGCCCAAAGGCAGGGGATGTTGTGCTGCTGTATAATGCTGCCGCTCAGCGCCATCGCACGCGTTGGATGAGCGCGTGGACAACTCTGCATGGTGGCTTGAGCGCGGAACTGCGAGGAGCAGCGCAGCCAATGGTCGAGCAAAGAAGCGATTGGTCAGGATGGGCATCGTGAAGAACATCGTCATCACAAAGGAGCCGGACATGAATCGCACGGTGAAGAAGATCGTGCAGATGCGGGCGCCCTGCGGAGCGGAGATGGCGGCGCTCATGGACTGCTTCAGGGTGAGCTACGCGTTGCTGTAAAATGCAGCACGCAATCCTCACGCCTGCCTGGGGCGATTGGCATCCACAAGCGCCGCCCGCGTGCGCCCATGCTCCTGCACGCTCCTGCTCCGCAGCGCTACGCAACGGGGCAAGCAGACAGCGCGTGCGCGCAGTACAGGCAGGCGCTGGCGCATTGCGCCCAGACATCGGTGCGTGTGCAGCTGTGGGCGGAGGCACGTGTCCATCTCATCGGCTGTGGCCGGCAGACGTGCGACACCGCTGCTGCTGCCACCGCCTGTGCCTGCAGAAGCGGACCAACGTCAGCGCAACCAAGAGCCAGTTCTACGGACAGCTACAGGTGAGGCTTTCCTCCTCCTGGTGGCGCTTGAGGGCCGGTGCTCGCGCTGCTCCTTCACCATGCGCTCGGCAGCACCTCCACGCCGTGCCGCTGACGGGGCTCCTCGCTGTGTGCTGCTCGCGTGCTCTGTGTGCCCGCAGCGGCTAGCGTCAGCGGTCAAGCGCAGCGGGTTCTGATCCCCTGGACCCTGTGTACAATAGCACTATTTGTTTCATATCATTATTTGCAAGGGCTCGACCGTTCCGCAGCAAGCATATACAACTAACGTACAGCTGCCGGCAATCATACAGAATAGCAAGCAGCGTGAAAAAGCTGGTGATCGCCGGTGTCCACGTCCATGCCCCACCTCCCTCACCCCAGCCCCGACCCACTCCCCTGCCTCCCCGCCACCGCCCTGCGTGCGCTCCCACCCCGCCCCCCGCTGCCGCTGCCCGGCTCCTCCCTCAACAGCGCCACCCGCTCCTCCTCCCCTCCGCCCCGCCCACCCACCAGGCCACCCACCTCCACATCCCTCAGCCCCGCTTCCGTCCCATTGCTGCCGTCCCCACCCTTACCGAACCGCCAGTCCCCACCGCCATGACCACCACCGTTGCCTGCATCCCTCCCACCCAGCAGGCTGCTGCCCTCCTCGTAGCCACCCTCCTCCTCCCCACCACCACCATTGCTGCGTGTGTCGCGTGGGCTCTTGGGCCCCATCAGCAGGGGCAGCTGACGCCGCGTGGCAGCCAGCACCAGCACCGTACCTAGGGTAAAGGGCACCAGGTACAGGAGGGCGGGCTGGCCCTGCGCACAGTGTAGGTGTGAGTGTGTGGCGAGGTAGCAACAGCAGGTGTGCGGTCCTTTGGTTCCTTGTGTCCCCGACGGATGTAAATCAAGCCTACGCCACCGGAGCGTGCCCTGCCCAGTGTGCCATGCCCTGCTCCCGCTGCCGCAAGCGCACCTGGTCTCCAAACCAGGAGAAGAGCAGTGCCATGTAGGTGGTGGAGAGGCCCGCCACGTACCCACACGCGCACGGCAGAAAGTACGACTGCACGCACGCACGCACGCACGCGCGCGCACGAGGTCAGGACTGGGCTGTAGGTGTTGTTCAGTCGAGCCAGAGCAGGCAGCGAGACGTGCTGACGGGCAGCTCGCGACGCCTTCAGCAAGCATGCCCTGTCGCCCTCACCTGTGTCCAGAAGTTGTGTCCAAGGTCCAGGTCGATGCGGCGCGTCCACGCCACCAGCAACCCTGCACCATGTGGACCATGTGAAAACCACCGCATGACATCAAGCTGTGATGCTGCAGCTGTGCGCTGTCCCTCCCGCACGCCACGCTTACCTCGCATGCGGGCAGCGCACTGCTGGGGGATGCTGCGGATCGCAAGGGACCAGCAAGTGTCACAGCCAGCTGGCAGGCACGCACCTGGCAGCACCACGTCCCCAAACCCTAGCATGCTGTAGCCTCCCAGCTCCGGGTGCTCGAAGCGCGGCACCTTGAGAAGCATGGGGATGGGCTCGTGCGCCGAGCCGCCCTGTGCCACCTGCACAGTACGAGAGAGCATAAATACCATGCACCAGAGTGCCTGGCATGCACACACACGTTGCAGGAATGGAGCAATGGGGGGTGACGCACACGGAGCCTCTGCTCACCTCCACCATGACGCTTGTGCCGCTGAAGATGAGCGGAGAGATGAAGACCCAAAAGATCTGCGACCACAAGGGCGACAGCGCACACACGAACGCGTCCGGTGAGCACTTTTTGCATGGCAGCACACCACCGCGCTGCCCCAACGCAAGCATCCCGGCAGCACCCTGCCAGCAACGCAAGCAACCAGCGTGGCCCCTGCTCCTGCTACTCACATCGTACACGAACGCTGCCGGCAGCAGCAGGCACGCCACCCTGAGGCTGAGCCTGAGCGTGCGCAGCACCAGCAGCATGAGCGCCACCCCCATGAGGTCTTGCAGCACCCAGGCGCCGGCCCAGCGGTTGCGCAGCACCGCCCACGTGACGGCGAGGGCAGCCGCCACCGGCCAGCTGAGCACGCCCAGCAGCGGGCAGGGGCCCAGGAGCGGCACGTTGACCACGGCTTCGCGGTGGCGGGGCAGGAGCTGGCCTAGGGCGGCGGCCAGCCACACCGTGAGGGCGTTGGAGGAGGCCAGGCAAAAGAGGCCCAGCTGCGAGTGCACACACACGGGGCGTGTTCAAGTGGAGTTGCAGAGTGCCGTGGGCATTAGTGTCCTGTGACGCCCACGCACAGCTTTGCAGCATCGCCTGCTCGTCAGTGTGCGCTGCACGCATCACCAACACCTGGATGTGTGTGAATGGCATGCTGTGCACAGACTGCCCGCTGACGTGCCCGACCCTTCCCAACCCTGGAAATCAGCGCACCAAGACGTAGAAGAAGGCCTCGTTGAGGAAGAAGAAGAAAACCAGCAGCATGGCGCTGGCCAGCACCACAAACCCTAACGCCTGCCCCGCCGTGATGTCCATCACACCGTCCTCTGGCGGCGGCCCATGCACCAGGGCCTGCGTGCCCTCCCTGCGCCCCGATAGGGCTTGCTTCTTGGCCATGACGTGGTCCTCGCCCGCCCACCACGCCCCGCCCACGGTGGTGGCCACGGCAAGGAGGAGGAGTAGTAATGAGCCAGGGTCCAGAGGGGAGAGCTGCAGCATGGAGAGCAGTACCCTGGCACGGGGCTTGGAGGGGTCGCGGAGGCGGTCGAGGAGGGTGGTGCCGGTGGCCATGCTGATGCTGACGCAGGGGATGGAGATCTGGGGAGGCGGCGTGGGGCTGGTCTTGTTGACAGGCTCGCCGGCCATGCTGATGCACCCTGCGGTTGAACGGATAGGGGGGGGAAGGGGAAGGAAGGGCGGTGGCGGGTCAGGTGGCGCGTGGCGCATGCAGCAGTGCCAGGCTGGCTGCTGGGAAGTGTGGGCCATGTCACCACGCCTGCACTGCTACAGCTGTTGCCGTTGTGCGGCGGCGCTACAAGGCGGTGGACGCACGCCTTGGCGTACCGGGCTGGTTGTTGAACAGCACCATGGCTGCGGCGCCGGCCTGCTGCACGTTCAGAGCCTTGTCCACGAAGCTGCAGTTGCCTCGCACCACCAGCAGCGCCAGGCCTGCACGCAACCGCATGAGCAGCTCCGCCCGCGCGTCGGGTGACAGATGGCAGGGTCGCCTGCCCCACTAGCAGGACCCACCTGCACCTCCAGAGGCCCATTACCTGCTGTTCCTGGCGTGGTGATGGGCTGGCACGCGTCCCCAGCGTAGAGGAGCGCCGATGCCGTGGTGTCGTTCGGCGCTACGCCGAACCCAGCCAAGCTCGCGATGTGCACCTCTGGCTTCTCGCCGCCGCCATCGTCGAGCGTGAGCTCCACGTAGGGCCCCACGCACGCCTCTTCGGCCCTGGCAACTTGGCGGAGCAGGAGCGCGATGATGGTCCACACCGCGTCAAGCGCTGCTCTCCGCCTGCGTTTCATCTCTGCTATGATGCTATAAGAATGCTGCTCTGGACTGACTGTCTGGGCTACGATGTGGACGGAGGCGCGGAGCCATGCGATCACATGCGATCACGTCGGTGGCATCGGTCGGCGTCGGCACTTGCACACCACCAGCAAGGGGAGAACAGTCACCACGTCCTGGATCAGCCGGCACAGGCTGTCAGTGAACACACGGGACCCCGCAAGCTGGTGCGCCCGCAGCTGGTGATGGTGCCCGCCTGCCCCTGCCCCGCTACCTTGCGCCTTGTTGCTTGTCTGCCGCCCCCAGGAGGGGGCCGCCATCCATCCGCCCACAATCGCAGTGCTGAAGCGGTTGCCCGCCCCAGCCCAGTCATGAATATGTACATTCGAGAAGCGCTCCCGGCTGCGCCCCACTGGTGCCGCGTTGCTGCCGCCTGGGCTGCCCGCTGAACCAGCTGCGCCTCCGTGCTGCCCAGCGCGGCACCAGCACCAGCGGCACCAGCAGCGTGCCGCTCTAGGCGAAGCGCACGGTGGTCACGTAGTTGGTGAGCATGTCCAAGATCTGCAGACAGGGGCAGGCCAGGGCAGCGAGGGCAAGTGAGGATGCACACCTGCCTGCACGCCAGAGCGCATGCCGGTCCACACGGCATGCGATGCGGCACCACAGGGGACCACAGGGGCACCACGCCTCTGCTGCTCCCGCACACCAGCGGATCCTGCATCTACTGCGCGCAGAGTGGGGAGCGCCTGGCCGCACACGCTGTCCCACATCGACGACCACGCGCACCTGGGGCTTCTTGGCCTTGACGTTGCCCTGGATTTGCTGGATGGTCACGTTGGTCTCCCCGGTCAGACGCTGCAGCGTCGCCTGTGCGCCTGACGAGCCCTGCACGCGCCAGGCACCACAGGCAAGCACGATCGACATCTGAAATGGCGCGCCACCCATCCCGCCCCGTTTGGAGCCGCTGCGCATGACACGCTGATGCAGCTGGAAAGCTGCGCGCCGCGCGAACAGCCGGTGCGCGCTGGCATTGCTGCCTAGCGGTGGCCCCGCGCACCTCGGCCACTCGCTTCTGGTACGCGCCCTCGCGCTCAGCGCGGTACGCTGCAATCTCGCGGTCGGCCTCGGCCTTGGCCTGGCGCAGGCGGTCCTGCTTGGCTGCGAGGCGCATTCGCAATGGGCATCGAGCGAGGGGACATCAGCTCCGCACAAAGCAAGCGTCCGCGACACACGAGATGCGCGCGATGGCAACGCGCACCTCTCCTCGCCTCTGACACGATGCGCTGCGCCTCCGTCTCTGCGGCCTGCGCACACAAACAGGCGCAAACACAATCGCCATCGTGCCGAGCACGGGAAGGAGCTCCCAGAGCAGCGCTCACGGCCCGCAACGCGATGCGTGCTGCCAATGGCGACCTCCAGCACCCATCGTCGTGGCGCTGGCCGCTTGCAGCCTGTGCGCGCACCAGCAGCTGCTTGATGCCATCGGACGAAGCCATCGCGGGCGCTGTTGCGTGCGCTGAGAGCTTGTGCCTGCTGAGGAGGTCGCTGCTTCTGCTCTGCGTTCTCTGACTTGCCGTGTGGACTTTGCACGGTCATTCATGCAGACCGCAACACCAACAAGCAGCAGCGAAGCGCGCTTCACTTCTTCATGACATCACCGAAATACCTCCTCCTAAGAGCTGGGGCCGGCACCCGCACCAGGCGCCCCTCCGGCGCCGCCGCCAGCCCGGCCGCCCCGGCCCCTCCCTCTGCCCCGGGTCCCACGGCCCCGCACCGCAGGCGCCGTCGCTCCGCCCGCAACCTCACCCGCCGCCACGGCCGGCACCGCCGCAGCTGACGCAGGCACACCATCTGCCGCTCCCGCCGCAGCCGGCGGCGTTGCCGCCGCCCCAGCAGCTGCCTCCCCAGGTGCCGCCGCTGCTGACGTTGCCGCGCCCCCAGCTGTTGCCGCTGGGGCATCGGCAGAAGCAGCAGCAGCAGCAGCGCCCCTTTGCCGCTCCGGCAGTGCAAACGCAATAGGCGCCCTCCTCCTCCCTCCCCCTCCACCCCCACCACCGCCACTCGACGCCGCCCCGCCCCCTGGCACTCTATGCCCAGGGCTCGTCCCCACCCCCGCCGCCGCCAACGCCCCCCTGATCATCCCCCCTCGCCCACCACCCGCACGCAATGGAGCCCGCGTCCCAGCTCCCGCCTGCCCCGCCGGACGCACCCCTGCAGCCGACCCCGCACCGCCAGCCCCCGCAGCTGGCGCTTGCTTCCCCGCGCCCGCCTCCTCAGCCGCATCAGGCACAGCGCCGCCTCCAGAGCCGGGAGCAGGGGGGCTGCGTCCTGGGGGCATGTCATCCTCCAGGTCACCCGTGAGGGGAGGGAGGCCTGGGGACATGCCGGCGGACTGCAGGCCGTCTTCCGCACCACCACCACCCATGGAAGTGCCGTCCGCACCACCACCACCACCCTGCAGAGCATTACCACGCAAGAGGTGCCCACCATTCAGCACGCACCAAGACCTCGGAGTACCAGTGCAAAACCACGCTGATGCCCCAAGGTGCCACAAAACAACTCGTGCAGCCACCGCCCTCCCTCCTCCTCCTTACCTGTGTGCTGCTACGGCGTGGCTGCATGCCCCCCGCCGCCTCTCCCTCTCCCTCCCCACCACCCTCCCCACCGTCCATCAGGTCAAGCTCCTCCTCCCCCTCCTCGCCACCCCCCGCCGCCGCCGCTGCTGCTCCCTGCGCGTGTGGGTGTGGGTGCGGGTGGGCCTGTGCCCCCTGGGAGGTGGTGGTGGTGGTGGTGGCGGGTGGGTGCTGTCCCTCCTCGCCCTCCTCCTCGTCCATGGCGTCATCCTCCTCGCCAGCACCACCGCCGGCAGTGCCCACGGAAGCGCCTGCAGCAACAAAGCGCAAAGCAGCAGTGCATCAGCCCAGCTGTGATCGTGGCGCACGCTAGTCCTTTCAGGCGCCTCGCCCACCTAACCATGCAGTGCCATATCATCTCACGTGCCTTCACCAACCTCACTGGCGCTCCACCCTACCGCCGCCCAGCACATTGTCCCGCAACTCAACCCAACTGTGGCACCACAACGCGCCCTAACAGATGCAAACACCACTCCACTGACTCACAACCAAACCAAACCCACCTGGCTGCGGCTGTGTTGCACCAGCAGGGAGTGCCGAAGCCTCTGGTGTCTGCGCCGCCTGTGCCTGCAGCCGGCTGTGCGTCGCCGCCTTTGCCTTTGCCAGTAGAGCCTGCAGCGCCTCATCGTCCTCATCGTCCTCCTCCTCCTCCTCCTCACCTCCACCACCCTCCTGCCCCTCCTCCTCCTCCTGCTCCGCACCCGCCCCAACAACCTCCTCCTGACCCTCCTCCCCGCCCTCCTCACCACCCCCAGGCTCGTCACCCGCACCGCCATCCTCACCGCCACCCTCACCCTGACCCTCCTCCACATCGCCCCCAGTGGCGGCAGCGCCTGCAGTCCCCACCTCCATTTCCGCGTCATGGCTTTGTGGAACATCCGGGGCAGCAACAGCAGCAGGAGCAGCAGCAGCGTCTGCACTCGCGTCCACGTGAGCTTCACCCGCCCCATCTTCACCACCCGCCGCCCCCGCCCCGCCCTCCTCCGCCCCGCCCTCCTCCTCCTCGCCCCCACTGCTGCTCCTCTCCCTCCCCCTCCTCCTGCTCCCCGCCCTCCTCTCCCTCCTCCTCTTCGACGTCCTCGCCGTACTCTGGCTGCTGACCCACGTTGACCCACGGCAGCAGCGACCGCAGCAGCATCACGAGCGGGTTAGCGTGGCGCATCTCCTCGTCCGTGGTCTGGGGCTGCTGCCTCGGTGCCTGGAGGGAACACACACAACACGGCTGCAGCATCGGCTGCAGCATCTTATGACACCGCGTGAACACTATGCAATGATGATGATGGCACAAACACGTCCACGGTTATCTGTGCTCATCTGCTTGCCAGACATGGCCGCGCCAGACGCGAAGCTCAGCACACACAGCATAGCAGCACACGGTGGCCCCGTGGCTCACTCCGGCTGGCGCACGGTGGAGAGAAAGCCAGGGGAGAGAGCGAGAAAGTGTGAGCGGAGGGTGGAGGGTGGGTGGTGAGCAAACTAAAACTTAGGTGAAGAGCCTCAGCAAGCACCTGCCTGCACGCACCTGCGCACCACCTCCTCCTCCGCCGCCGCCGCCGCCTTGCTGCTGCTGCAGCACCTGCTGCGCCATCAAGATCTGCTGCTGCACCTCCTCCAAGACCTCAGGGTCCAGGTCCGCCATGTCCAAGCCCCCAAGGGCTTGCATGGCGAGCAGCTCCTCCTCCCCAAGCGCCCCCGCCTGGGCCCCGCGGTTCTGTTGGTTCTGTTGGTTGCGGCGGTTGCCTCGCTGGGCGGCGGCGGCGGCGGCGGCGGCGGCGGCGGCATCCGGGGGGGCAGCCACCTGGCCACCAGCTGCCTGGAACTCCTCCCTGCGGTAGCAGTTGCACATGAGCAACGATTTGCAGGTCTGGCGGTAAGCACAGCCAGGCATTGGCATGAGCGCAGTGAGGCATTGGCACATGAGAACATGGCAGGTCTGGCGGTAAGCACAACTTTGGGCCATGGTTTCAGAGGTGCGGCAGCGTGCCACACATGGGCACCATCAGGCTACGGTTAGGGCTTGTGTGCATGTTGACGCACCTGGGCAGGGCGCTGACGTTGTCGCTGAAGTCTGCCAGCCGCAGGTGGCGGTACTCGTTGCGCCCGTGGTCGTCGGGGAAGCTCTCACGGCGCACACACGCCCAGTCCTCCACGGTGAGGGAGCTGCCACCCTGCAGTGGGTGGGTGGGCACAAGAGCAAGCAACACACGCCCAGTCCTCCACGGTGAGGGAGCTGCCACCCTGCAGTGGGTGGGTGGCGAAAGAGCAAGCAACCCACATTGCTCCAAGGTGAGGAGCTGCCACCCTGCAGTGGGTGGGTGGGCACAAGAGCAAGAGCTGGGCCAACTTAGCGTCTGTTTGGGCCGAGCCTTGCCGCTACGCTCTGGCAAGCGTGTCACTACCAACGCCACCGTACCAAGAAATAGAGCTAGGTTTAGTGTCAGGCTAAAGCCTAACCTGCCACCGTCCCGCAGCAGCTTGCAGCTTCACGCCCTTCCTCACCTGCTGTTGCGCAGACCCCGTCGCCGCCACTGTGCCAGAACGCCGCACGGTGCCTGCCTCAGCCACGTCTGCCGCCCGCGTGGCGGCCTCACGCAAGAACTCCAGCGCATCTGGCGGCTTCCATGACAGTGCCGAGCGCTCCACGTAGATGGAGCCCTGCGTGAGATGCACATGGGATGAACACGTGACGTGACATGACGTAATCACATGGGGCGGGAGAGAGGGAGGCAGAGGGTGTCGAGTGGCTTCCATAGCAGTGCCGAGCGCTCCACGTAGATGGAGCCCTGCGTGAAATGCACACAGGATGAACACGGGACGTGACATGACGTAATCACATGGGGCGGGAGAGAGGGAGGCAGAGGGTGTCGAGTGGCTTCCATAGCAGTGCCGAGCGCTCCACGTGGGTGGAGGGAGGCCTGCGTGAGATGCACACAAGACGCGACAAGACGCATGCAATTCTGTGCTTCTGGTACTCGCATGGTGGCTTCCCCACTGCAAGCGGTCTCACTCTCTTCTTGCACACAGAGGCCTGCAGAAAACCTTGTGGCGTGACGTGATTCAAGCGGCATTTGATACACGCGGCACCAGCAGGCGCCCTACCCTACGCCAGCACGCTAGGGTTGCTGACGTCCTCCTGGTTTTGAAACCCGCACGAGACCAGGCACCAGGCCACGGCAGTAGGACACCACGACAGCGCAGGTGGTGGCGTCCTGACTCAGCAGGCAGCGCACCAGGTGCTGCAGGGTGGTGCTGCCGGCGTCGTGCGGCTTGGCAAACAGCTTGCGCTGCAGCAGCGTGTTCCAGTGCGCCTCACGCCCCGAGCCCTTGTCCTGCAGCTTGGAGATGAGCCTGTGCGAGTGGAAAACAAGAAAGAGGTGAGGTGAGGTGAGGTGAGGTGTGTTCCAGTGCGCCTCGAGCCCTTGTCCTGCAGCTTGGAGATGAGCCTGTGTGCGTGGAAACAAGAAAGAGGTGAGGTGAGGCGGGAGGGGAGCAGCGTCGGAGGGAGGGGGGGGAGCAGCGTGCGTGTGAGCAACTAGGGAATCGAGGAAGCAACTGCCAAACCATGCCCAACCCTAACTGAACATGCCCAACCCTAACCGAAACCTAGCCCCGCACCTGGGCACCACTGAGGGCAGCAGCAGGATTGCGTCTGTAAGGGGAGCAGCGTGGGTGTAGCTAACTAGGGCATTGAGGAAGCACGCCCCTAACCGAACCCTAACCTAGCCCCGTACCTGGGCACCACTGAAGGCAGCAGCAGAATTGCGTCTGTGAGCCGCTGCACCGCCGACGGCCCACCAGCCAGCACTGCCGCCGCTCCCCCTCCTCCCCCTCCTCCTCCTCCTCCTCCTCCGCCGCCGCCTGCTGCTGCGATGCTGCTGCTGGCACCTGCTCCGTTGCTGCTGCTCGCACCGCCGCCGCCTTGCTGCTGCTGCTCGAGGCGGAAGCACGCCATGGCGGTGCTGTAGGCGAAGTTGGGGCGCAGGGCGAGCGAGGCGTCGGCTTCCCAGTCCCGCACAAACTCCAATAGGTACTCGTACCGCCCTGCAGCATGGACATCAGTCACAAATATGAGCTATATGTTCATACGAACGAGTGGATGAGAATGAGAACGCCCGCAAAAACACTGAGCTGATGCTGTGTGCTGAGCTTTACATCTGGCACAGCCATGTCTGGCAAGCAGATACCAGTGTGAGCAGGTAGGCAAGTAAATGAGCGCCAGAGAGGCTGCCAGGTCTTGCATGTGGGAGGCGCCTGCTTGCCCATTCCTCCCGCTTTAGGGTTAGGGTTTAGGGTGAGGGCACACCTGCCCTCACAGCCAGGTAGTCCAGCATGCACAGCGCTGTAGGTTTAGGGTTAGGGTGAGGGCGCACCTGCCCTCACAGCCAGGTAGTCCAGCATGCACAGCGCGCCCAGAGGGTCCTCCGGCTCCAGCGCCAGCAGAAGCTTGCACACCTCGAGTGCTGTCCTGTGGCACCCGGCGCGGCTCAGCCTCTGCAGTTGGGTGGAAGCAGCATGAGCGGCATAGGGACATTGAGAAACAGCCGTACCGGCAGCATCACACCTCGTCCTGTGGCACCCGGCGTGGCTCAGCCTCTGCGGTGGGGCACAGCGGACAATAATTCAAATCATCGTTGGTTCTGACCGGCAGCGTCAGAAACAGTCCAAAGCCAACTTCAGGAAAGGTGAACCACGCCACACCTGCATGTGCCTGAAGAGTGCCAGGAACAGCGCCCGGTTCTCCTTGCACTCTTCAAGTCTAGCCCCCGCACTTCCCTCCCTCCATCCCTCCCTCTCACCTGCATGTGCCTGAAGAGTGCCAGGAACAGCGCCCGATTCTCCTCGCACTCCTCAAAGTCCAGCCGGCACTGCCCTTGCTTGGGGTCCCACTGAGAGTGCCATGCGGCCTCCAGGGCAAACAGCGCGCGCATCAGCACCTCCTGCGGTGCACGCGCAGCGTCATGGAGTGCGCGTGAGTCATCATGATCATCATGGCATGGCGTTCACGGCGGGTGCCGTGGTGCTGCAGGACAGGAGGATTCACGCGCCAATGTTGGAAAGTGAGTGCGGTGCACGCGCAGAGTTACGTTGTTGCGTGCCTTCAGCCGGGGCGGCTGTTCGGGTTTCAGCGGGTAAAGCATTGGGAAGCATCATGCAAGCGTTCCTCAAGCGAGCACGCATTGCATTCCGACACACAGAGTGATGGAGTGGGGGTGTGAGCGTGTGCGAAAGTGCGCGTGAACGAGACGAGAGGGTGAGCATGCGAGCGGTAATGAGAGGCTGCGAGCGACTGCTTGCATGCACGTGCAGCGTACACGGCACCAATATCATGCACGTCACCGCAGCCCACCACCGTGGCCACCAGGCACACGTGTATGTACGGGATGTACGGCGTTCCAGGACTTGATGTCCTGCATCAGGACTTGTTGTCTTTGGCTCGCGTGCCTGAGTGCTGCGAGACATCTGATACGCCGGGTAGTTGGGCTCCAGCCTCGCCGAGACGCCCCAACAGATGAAAGAATCGACACACACACACACGCACGGGCGTACCTCGGCATACTGGTTCTCTCCCAGGTGGCGGTACAGGTCGTACATGGCCATGAGCGAGTCCACGTGGTACCTGCCAGGTTAGGCAACGTGCGGCAGGAGTGAGCTCAGTGTGCTGTGTGTGTTGCTGCAAGCGGTCCTCTCTTTCTCAGCGCAACAAAAGCGAGGTGAAGAGAGCTAGGAAGATGTGTCCACTAGCAGGGCATGCTGCAGGGTACGGCAGTGGTGCTGGGATCGTGCTGCAAGCAGGACAGCGCTGGTGGGGGCGTGGCGGTGCGCTGACTTCGTGGTGCGAGAGAGAGCACCCACCGGCACAAGCGGACCTGGCTT
>QAXK01002948.1:0-11961 GCA_004335735.1 Chlorella sp. KRBP | reverse complement strand
GATTTGCATCTGTTTGGGCGCCTCGGCGGGGCCGGAGCCCACTACCGGGCGTGTCAGATGTCTCGCAGCACTCAGGCACGCGAGCCAAAAACAGAAGGTAGTGCACTGCTTTCTACAGTGTTCACCACGCCTCGAGTGCACCTCGTCTTGTGAACTTGAGCAGTCCAGGACCGTTTTGAGTGCATCTTTGCTTGCGGATGCGCACACGCCAGGACCGTGTCAAGTGGACACGGACTTGCATGCGCGTTGAGCTTGTGGCGCTCAATCCACGGCACATATGTACGCGCTGCTGTACTCGGTTGTTGGTTGTGCACGTCCCAGACGCCTCACCCGTGTGTGTGTGTGTGTGTGTCTCGAGCTTTACATCCTGCGCGGCGCTCTCTCGCAAGCAAATGATGTGTGCACGTGCTGCGTGTGCCCCCCGCAGAGGCGCCCTACTACTACAACATTGTGACGGGCGAGACGACGTGGGAGGCGCCCGCTGAGCTGGCCTGGAGGAAGGTGCCATCCGAGTGAGTAGTGCCTTTGTGCAGCTAGCTGCTGGCGCAGGGAGCAAGCAGATCGAACCGCACACGCTGTGCGTCGTGGCACACGCACACACCTTGAGCCACGTCGGCGGCCATCCATGAGGCTGTGTATAGCACGCATCTGCCGCGATACAGTGCAGTGGATGAAGAGCAAGAACTAGGTGTGTGCCTGTGAGATGTGGCCCCATCATGCGTGGCACTGTATGCTGGGGCTGTGCGTGCGCAGTGAGCACCCGGGACGTGAGTACTGGCACAACCCGCTGACGGGCGAGAGCACCTGGGATCAGCCGGGACACCACGGTTGGGAGAAGCACGAGTCGGACCTGTGAGGAGTCGGACCTGTGAGCACACAGCCGGACCTGCGGACCTGCGAGCGTGACTGCTGCGGCCACCGGCGTGTCCTGGCTGTGGCTGTGGCTGGGCCCTCAGCTGCATGTGCGCCCCGCAGTGGACTGTTGCTACCAATGTGGCCACGCATGGTGATCGCTGGAAAGTGATGTCCATGCGCACGCTCGTGCATGATGGCCGAAGATTTGACAGTTGAAAATTTGCTGATGGAAACAAGAACCACCAGCAACAAGTGTGCAGTACATACCATACAAGGAGCCACACGCAAACTCACGCCCCTCCAGGCCGGCCGCCTTTCGCACCATCACCCTGCTGCGTGTTGCGAGACAGCAAGCGCAGCTGCAGTTGCTGCGTGGACTCCTTGAGCTGCTGTGAGGCGCTGGCCATGTCCAGGGGCGGCGCGTCGGCGTGGTCCAGACCCTCGCAGATGCTCTTCTCCGCCTGCCAGCTCTTGCTGTCCATGAGCTCGGGCCACCACGGGTACTGCGCGGGGTGGGCAGCAGTTGGGCACGTGCATCATGCGTCAAGGAAGGCAGGTATGGCCGCGGCCTCCAGTCCCTTGCATGGAGAACATGCAGCAAGCGCAGCAGTTGGCTATAGGCGTCCCTGTCCCGGACGCAGGGTGGGTAGGCACAGCACGCACCTGGGAGCACTGCCCTGGCCGCACTGGGTGGATGGAGCACAGCTTGCCGTCAAGGAAGACGCAAGAGTGCTCCGGGCCGGGTTTGCTGACCAGCTGGTGCCACCCGTCGAGGCGGCCCGCGAGGCAGTACTGCTGCAGGAAGCGGTCCCAGGGCAGCTGCAGGTGCTGGGCGATGCGCTGCGCCTCCTGTGTGGACATCCACACCTCTGCGTCGCAACGTGGCGGCAGGTGTGGCACACTGTGCCCACCTTGCAGCCCGTCTCAAGGGGCACCGGCAGCACAATGCAGCAGCACGTGCATGCGACTCCTGGCCCTTACCTCCTGCGCCACTGCAGCATTTTCCGCATTCGGTGCACAAGAACGTCTTGCCCTGCAGCCGCCGGGAGAACAGCTGCGCTACGTGATCCTGCTGATCCTGCTGCTGCTGTGGGTGCCCTGCTGCTGTTGCTGCCACCCTGAGCGCGCGAGGACGCCTGCGCCACTCATTGCGGGGTGCGTGACGTCCCGCCGGCACCGCAGGCGGTCCAGAGTGAGGGGCGATGGGCAGCAAGGCCTGCATGGTAATCGCTTCTGCAATGCTTACTGTGAGTTTGCTCACAATTCCCGCGTGCGCCATGACGAACCGTGCCACCGCACAGGGTGCGAGCGCACACGAGCAGCGAGCAGGAAGCGATCCACGCATTGCACGAGCGCATTGAGTACATACACACTGGCTACACACACAGCGATCAGACGACTTCGTGGAGCGCACGCCGTAGATTCGCCCGCACGAACACAGAGAACACTACAGCAGAGCCAATGGCGACCGCTGTAGGGGCTGCAGAGTCCATTCCTGGGCAGGTGGAGCTCCCCAGCAGCGCCAATGGCGGCGTGCACACACCCTCCGCCGCCGCCGAGCTGCCGATGCCCACCAAGCAAGGCTCCATGGCCTTGACTGACGGCCTGGGCCGCATCTCACACCAGCTGCAGGACCTGCAGGACCGCGCAGGACCGGTGATGCAGGCAATGGCTGCGTCCGCGTTATCGCCCCTCACCGGCCAGGGCGTGGTGGTGCTGCCCGGGGACGGCGGCGATGCGCCCAAAGGCCCAGACGGCGCTCCAGACATGTGGTGCGTGGTTGCCTGGTTGCCGCCCGATTGCGTTATGAACCACGTCGGCACACGCCACATGTGAGAACCGTCTCGCTGGCAAGGCTCATAGACAGCAGCACGCCGCACGGCCCTGGGCGTCATACAGCCACCCTTGAAAGCCGTGTGTCAATGCATTGCTGCATGCATACGAGCCATGGGGGTGTGCTGAGCTTTACATCTGGCACAGCCATTCGGGCAAACAGATACACGTGTGTGTTCACGTGTACACGTGTGTGTTAATTTGCTCACTTGCTCACCTGCCCGCCCGCCCGCCGCAGGTGGTTCTACCAACCCTGGCACAGTGCCCGCACCGTGACCCAGTTCATCTCTGCGCTCATCCTCATCTGGCTCTTCGAATGGCTCTACCTGTCCGCCACCTGGGACCCCGTGCAACGCCTCTCGGGCTTGGAGGTGGCGGTGCTCAACTGTGACGCTGGCGTTAACAGCAGCGTGGTGCAGGCCATGCCGGCGCAGCTGCAGCCTTACGCGTCGCGGCTCAGCGCCGTGCCGCTGGCCACACAGCTCATGACCGCGACCGTGTACAACGGCAGCAGCGCGGCGAGCGACGCGCTCAACTGGCAGGCCTGGAGCTGCAACGGCGCGGCAGGTGCGGGCGAGGGTGGGGAGAGAAGGTGCTTGCTTGATGGCAAGGGTGCTTGCCATCGAAACAGTCGTACGCCGGTGGACACCTTGGCGATGTGCTGAGGTCTGGGAGAGGTGCAACGGCCAGGTGTGGGCCACATGGTAGACATGCGATGCCGGCAGCAGCAGCCAGCTCCTCGCTTTGCTGTACGCGAGGGGCTTGCATGGCACGCCATGCCCACACAGCGAGCTGTGCACCTTGGTCCATCAAAGCGACCTGTGTAGGCACCTCATAAGGCGCCCAGGCTGAAGCGGACAGCTTTGACGTGTGTGTGTGTGTGTTTGTGTGTGTGGTGAGCTTTACATCTGGTACAGCCATGCCTCGTGAGCAGATACTAATATCAATCACATTTCGCATGCAGCATGGGTTGGCGCCTCGTGGAGTACGCCGCCCCGAGTTGGCGACCCCTAGCTTCACACGGGGCGGCAGGCCGCATCAACCAGGCCGCGTCATGGTGTGTTGGTACCCTGGGCTTGTGTGTGCCTGTGCAGTTGGGTGCGGCACGCCAGAGCAGGAGGCTGCCTGCTACGCCGAGCTTCAGGAGCAGGTGCTGCAGGGGCAAGAGTGGGCGGCCTGGTACTGGCCCAGCAACACCAGCATGGCGCACCTCAGCTCGTTCAACGTCACGGGCACGGCGGCAGGTGCGCGGTGCTAGTGTGCATGCCTGCTTTGACGCACGATGGGGGGGGCAGGAAATGTGTAGCAAGAGGAGCCACCATGGCCACGGCGGCAGGTGCGAGGTTCTCGTGTGCATGCCTGCTTTGACACACGATGGGGGGGGGCAGGAAATGTGTAGCAAGAGGAGCCACCACGGGCGCGGTGGCAGGTGCAAAGGTGCATCTCTGTTTTGGCTCAGGAAGGATGCTGGGGAGGGAGGCCACAGGCGGGGCCAAAGGTGCCTCCACCTGCACTGCACCATACGCCACGCTCAACAGTTGTACAGCGAGCGTGTGAATTCGTGCCCCACACTGTGCCGCCCGCAGCGCTGCTTGCCCCCTCCGCCCAGCGCGTGACGCTCTACCAGGTGTACGCACGAGGCCGCAACTACAGCACCTACTCGTACATCCTGCTGGTGCTGCAGACGGTGGCCGTGGCGGTGAGTCAATGAAAATCAATGAGAGAGAGAGAGAAGAGAGAGAGAGAGAGAAGAGAGAGAGAGAAGAGAGAGAGAGAGAAGAGAGAGAGAGAAGAGAGAGAGAGAGAGAGGTGACTTACCGCCACGGCCACTATATCGCATGCTGCCTCCTCCAGCTAGAGCGTTTCTCAGGGTGCTGCAGCGGGTATGAGCAGCAGCGCAAGCGATGCGTCTCCTGACTGGATGCCCAGGCATGCATGCGTGGTGCTTGCATGGGCCCGGCCCGCCGCCCGCAGATCACTCAGGCGTTCGGCCTGACCATTGCCAACAGCGGCGTGGTGACGGCTGGCCTCTTCTTCCCCACCTCCCTGGTGCCGCCCATCACCATCCAGCAGGTGGGGTGGCCCCCTCACACGCGTCAGATCACACAGTGCCCAGATTCGTTGAGGCAAGCAGCCCTTGGCAAATGAAATGAGACTGATATGTCGTTTCATTGAGGCAAACAGCCCAGGCCTGAGGGCAGACTGATCGAGGCTGACGTGTTGACCGCTCATTGGGCCCGTGGACTTGGCGCAGGTGGACCTGGCGCCCGTCGACTTCTTTGGCCAAAACATGGCGTGCTACGTGTGCTGCTTGCTAACGTGGCTAGGCTCGGCCTTTTGCGTCGCGCTCTCCTCCCAGCACAAGCTGCCGGTGGAGATGCAGGCGCTCAACGCCACCACACGTGAGTCAGCATTTGTCATCAGCGGCAGAACTGCATGGCGCCCTGGTGGAGGTGACCAGGCGTTGCGCGGGTTGGGGGCCCGCTTGCGTGCTCCTTAGTGTGCGGCACTAGCTAGGGAGTGCCACAAAAAGGCAACAAAGTGTGACGTGGTGGTATAGAAGCGTGGCAGCCAGCATGCTCTTTTCTAGAGGGCACTCAGGTACTACTGTAGGGACCGGCGCCGCAAGCTCAAGCAGAGATGCGTGTGGTGGTTGGCGCGTTTACTGTGTGTGCCCGCAGCTGAGAAGCGCCCGCCCTTCCGCAAGGTGTTTTGGGCCCTCACCGTCAAGGCCTGCGCCCACTGGGTCTTCATGTTTACACTGGTGAGCTTGCTTGGCCGCCTGTGGGTTTGCTCTCAGGCGTGGCAGCTCTCAGGCGCTTAAAAGATTGCAACCAGCGATGACGGCAGCGCCAATGGTGTTGACCTTCGTGTGCAACTAGCACGGCTAACAACAGTCAGGTCCATCCCACCTGCCCGTGTGTCTGCCATGCCCCGCAGTCCAGCCTCCTGATCCTGTGCGTCATGGCGCTGGGCACGGCGGCGGGCGGCGGCGCGCAGTTCGACCGCAACCCAGGCGTGGCCATCGCCTTCATCTGGTGAGCCCACGCCTGGCCCACACACCGTATGCTCGCCTGACTTGATGGTAGGGGTGGAAGGCGCCGGTCGTGGGGCCGGCCGGAAGCCCCTCCTCAGCGACCTCCAATACCGAGGGCATGGCGGGGGAGCTGGGGGTAGCCCAGGGTTCTGTGCGTGATGATGATTATCAATGCTCATCTGCTTGCCAGAGATGCCCGCACCAGATGTAAACGCTCGACACACACAGACACACACAGCGGTGTAGCTGCTGCGTTGCGGATGCACGCTGCTTGCTTGACGCAAGCATGAGGTGGGAAATATGTGGCAGGGCTTTCAACCCCCACCGCTTGCCCCTGCGCCGCCACCCTCCCCGCCACCACACCACCCCAATTGGCTCACCGCCTGAGAGACTGCTTGCACAGCGGGACAGCCACGCAGTGAGCCACAACACCGCCACCTGCGTGCACGCCTCCTTCACGCAGGTGGTTGTCCTTCACCTACCTTGCCGTCAACGGCCTGCTGCTGCACGCGCTGGGCATTGAACGCTTCAACAGCGTCAGCGCGCTGCTGCTCATCCTGCAGCTCATGTCCAGCGGCGGCATCATCTCCGAGGCCACCTCGCCGGCCTTCTTTTATGTGGGCAGGGCGCTGCCCTTTTACTACGGAGTGCGGGGCCTGCGCACCATCTTTTTCGGCGTCGAGACGAATGTCATGTACGTGAACTGGCTCGTGCTCTTCGGCTGGAACGTGGGCATGAGCCTGCTGTCGTGGCTCTTCATCGCCAACAAGATCCACAAGAGCGGGACCACGGCACGGCCAAAGATGGCGCCCATCGGCACGGTGAGGGTGAGGGCGGCGGGGCCAAGTGGGTGTGGGGCTGGATCGGGGATGGGTGGGTGGGTGCCTGGTGTTGAGGCCCTAGTGTGGCCTGGGTGGGTGGGTGCCTGGTGCTGAGGCCTGGTGTGGCCTGGGTGGGTGGGTGCCTGATGCTGAGGACGTGTGCGACCTGCCCGCGTGGCGCACGCGCAGGTGGGCGACGTGGCGCTGGCCGCCGGCATCTGAGCGAGCGAGCGAGCGAGCGAGCATGGTCAGAGAGGGTCCTTAAAAGCATATATATATCCTTGTATCCTATTCCTTGAACCTCACCCTTAGTGACGAATAGTGACTAACTTTTGGCCCTCAGGGCCCGGCAGGAGCAAGCGATGCGTGCAACCTCGTGTCCACACTAGCAATAATCCCATCTGCAACGCGAATACACGCGCACAACCACCAGTTCAGCCCACACTCGATCCGGAGCCTGATGATGATGACTCGGACGGCCCCCAACGCTCGCTGCAGCTGCAGCAGGCGCTCCACCAGCGTGACCGTGCAGTGCGGCCTGAGGTGCGCGACCAGATGCGCGTGGCGCTCGCTTCGTTCGTGGGCGGAAGGAAGTCGCTTCGCGAAGCGCCTCGACACGCAGTGCGCGATGGGAAGAAGGCTCAGGCGGCAATAGCAGTGCATGACCAACACCAACACGCTGCAGGTTCTTCTCGCCCCTGCGCGTGGGGACGCCTCAGCCTGCGGCGAAGACGTCCTCCGCCCCCTCACGAGGGGGCGTGCGCGTGCACAGCCCTGCAGCTCGTCACAGCGGCTCTCCCGTGCTGGACAGGCCCGCGACGATTGTGGCGGGTGAGCTTGGTGCGAGGACTTGGCGGACTCGAGCCGAGGGGGGGTCAGCGCAGCAAGCAGAAGCAGGTGCAGCGAGCAGGAGCAGGTGCATCATCAGGTGGGAGGGACCTGTGGAAGCTGCACTTACCCTGCACGCCGCGGCGTCAGGGGGTGATGCGCTCATGTGGCGAGCCGCGCGCACCACCCGTGCTGCCAAACGCCACCTCGTGCAGGCAAGCCGGCGCTCAAGTACCACGGCGTGCACCACGTGGCGCTGCTCGTCAAGGACCTGCAGCGCTCCTTGGACTTTTACCAGGGCATCCTCGGTGCGCCGTCTCCCTGCGGCAGCGCCCTTGCAGCTGCCCGTTCACACATGAACAGGTGCAGATGGCATGCACAGCCTGTCCTTGTGTTGCCCACTTTGCAGGCCTGGAGGTGAACCCGGACCGTCCGCACAGCAAGCTGCCCTACCCAGGCGCCTGGCTGTGGATTGGCCCCGAGATGATCCACCTCATGGAGCTCGACAACCCTGACCCCATGGGAGGCAGGCCAGAGGTGAGGCCCACAGCTGCTCATGCCGCGGGACGGAAGGTTGCCAGGGCACGGCAGGCGTGGGTGGTGCCCTGCCGGTGGGAGGCAGGCCAGAAGGCTATCCGTGACAAGCATTGGGCACGGCCGGAGGGGGGGGGTTTGGTCGGTGGGAGAGAGGCCAGAGTTGCGACCCTGATGCAGGGCTGTAACGGCAGGAGAGGGTGGTGCCCTGCTGTTGGGTGCCCCAACACCATGAGCTGCCCGTCGCACATGGCATGGCGACGCAGCACCACACACACGGCTGCTAAACGTGCCTGTGTTTGCTAGCGCTGAGCTTGAAGCTGGAGCTGTTCTGTCTGCAGCGCCTTGCCACACCATCCACGCACCACCCTTGCCACTTGTTGCAACGATTTGCGTGCGCGCAGCACGGCGGGCGCGACCGTCACGTGTGCGTTGGCGTGACGGACATCAAGCCTCTGGTGGAGCGCCTTGAGGCGCACGGCATTGCCTTCACCATGAGCAAGAGCGGCAGGCCAGCCGTGTTCTTCAGGGACCCTGGTGGGTGCCTGGGGTGGCGCTAGGGAGGACAGGCCACGTGCTAGTGGGGGGCCCTGGTGGTATGGTAAAGAGTGGGGACGAGGCCACGTGCTAGTGGGTGAGGGCGGTCCTGGTGTCAAGGAGTGGGGACACGCCAGGGCCGCATGCGCGTGCTTCTGCTCGTGCGGCGTGCCTGCATCTGTGGGCGCTGCTTGTGTGTCGCTTATGTGTTGCAGCAGGCGCCGCCATGCCCCCTGCTTCCCCTGCCCACCCGCCACGGCTTAAGCTTGCGGCAGCGTTCACCTGTGCTTGCTGTCGCGTACGAATGCCCGCTCGCAGACATGAACTGCATGGAGGTGGTGGAGCAGGAGCCCTGGCGGTGAGAGGGGCCAGCTGCAGCGCGTGCAGCAGCGTCAATGTCAGTGGCGGTGGCGGCGGCAGTGTGGCTCGCCTCGTGCCAGCAGCAGCATCGGCATGCAGGCTAGAGTGGAGCAGCCCAGTGGCAGGTTGAGGCGTCCTGCTGCATGGGTCAACAGGTCCATTGCGCGGATGGGAGGCACTCCTAGTAGGGCTTGCGAGTGAGGCAAGGCGGCGGCCGTGCGCGTGGTAGCCGTGGTTTGGTCAAGGCGAGGCTGGTTTGGAGCGCGGGTGCATGGGCTCCTGAGATGTGACGGTGAGCCAGGGTCTCGTGTGGATCTTGCAGCACATTTCTGATATGGTGTGAAAGCTGGCAACGAAGCTGGGCGAGAGTCGCTGAGAGTTGTGATGTGGCCACTTGTCAAGCTGGAGGGAGCAACAAGGAGTTGTACTATGAGAGGAGCTGTATTGACATTGCGGCGCCATATGACCCACGGTATTGACGGGGCGGCGGCTTTGGGCAAATTTATCTGTTGCGTGCTAGTTGACGACGGCAAGGCCACCATGACATTTGCTTCCTCCTCCTGCGCCTGCTGTGGGTCCTGCTTCTGTACATGCGGGCGTGGGCGGATCATCTTTGTACCGAATGGGCCTGGCTGACTTGATCACTGAGATGAAGATTTGGTCCCGCTACTTTCGTTGTTTCATCCACTGAGTGGCTGCAAGAGCGATAATTGCGGACGTGGTGACGCTCGGGGTGCGCCGTTCAATGGCAGTAGTCAGCGTGACCACGCGTGCACAGCCTCAACCACAGCAGCACCGGGGCCGCAATCCCACCCTTGGCCAGTGCGTGGAGCGACCGTTTGTGCGTGCTGCGGCCGCGTCTCATTCTGCATCTCATTTACCAGTGACCAAGCAGACAGGGCCGAGCACAAGTGTGCGAGCG
This sequence comes from Chlorella sp. KRBP, assembly GCA_004335735.1. Classification (NCBI taxonomy): domain Eukaryota; kingdom Viridiplantae; phylum Chlorophyta; class Trebouxiophyceae; order Chlorellales; family Chlorellaceae; genus Chlorella; species Chlorella sp. KRBP. The sequence goes on along the minus strand of QAXK01002948.1, from coordinate 2,234 downwards.
CGCAGCGAGTCCAACACACACAGCCAGGACGTCCTACCTGCACGCTCTCCTCTCTCCTTGCTTCTCCGCCAGAAAAAACGCGTACGGCCTCCTGCGCCGCCTCGCTCCACCCCAAGCCCCAACAAGCCAACCCGGCGCGAACCCAGCCTAGTAGGAGATGGGCAAGGGTGGAGGCAGCGGCCGCGGCAAGGGTGGCTGCGAGGTGCGGATGGGCATCCCACAACTGTCATTTGCTCGCCACCTCCAGCTCCAGCATCATCCTGAGCTCCTTGGCGCACGTAAACGCAGGCGTTCCTCGATGGCGTGGTGGGCATGCTGCTGTGCGGCCTTTTCATCCTGCTGCTGGGGCCAATCCTCATCGGTGAGGCGCCAGGGGATGCTGCGCCTGAGCGCACTATGCATCCTCTGCTCTGCTCTGCCTCTCGTTCACGGCCCCTGCGCCAATTGCTGCTGGCAGCCATCACGCCCATGGCCAGCACCAGTGTACGCTCTTCCATCGTCCACGCGCAGCCATCGGCATTGCCATGTTCGTGAACGCCGGCAAGAATGGCAGACAAGGCAACATTGACAGCGTGAACAGCGCCGTCAACTCGTGGACGGGCTCTGGGCCAAACAACCAGAACTTTGCCAACGTGAGTCGATCAACGATTGGGAGCGCCGGCACCGTGGACGGCCTGCCATTGGCTCATGACCAACACCATGGCTCGGGACCAGTTGTGTGTGTGTGTGTAGATATTTGCATCTGTTTGGGCGCCTCGGCGGGGCCTGAGCCCAACTATCAGGCGTACCAGAGTCAGTTGTGTGCCCGTGCGATGCGCATCTGGCGCAGTCATGACCAACACAACAGTATGGGACCAGTTGTGTTTTTGTGCGACGTGCACCTGGCTCGCAGGGCCAGACCTTTTACCTGGTCATCACGCCGGCGATCAACTCGGCGCAGTGCACCAGCAACCCCCTGTTCAGCTTCTCACAGGGCTTCTCGGTGAGTGGCAGCAACGTGTGGAACCTCGGGCTGTTCGTACTTCAGCCCATCCCCACTTGCACGTGCACGTGAGAGCACGCACCCTACGCGTGTCAACCCCCCCGCAGGTCTCGAACCAAAAGACAGAGTACTTCTCTGACGACGCCAACAACTGGAACAGCGTGCAGCAGACTGCGTGAGTGTTTAGCGCTCGTACGCTTGAAACACCGCCCAATCACCCAGTGCCGGGTAGACTGCTGCAACACACCAAGCCTACACCCTGGCACCCTGGCACCCCACGCACCCACACACACGCAGGCTCATTTCGCAGCTGGCCACCGGCGTGCAGGGCGGCTGCGGCTGGAACATGCAGATCCTCTACCTCAACAATGGGGCCAACGCGTCCCTGGCCACCAACACGTCGCTGGCCACCTACGCGCTCACCTCTCCCGTCATTCAGAACGTCCAGCTCAACCCGACCACGGGCAGCCGCTACTGCCCCAGCAGCGGCAGCAGCCTGGGCTCGTGCAGTTCAAGCAACGCTAACAACTGTCAAAGCAATTGCGCGGCCATGGGCGGCGTGTGGAGCTGCACGGGCAGCGGCACGTACACGTGCCTGGGCGCGGCGTCGGTGACGCAGGTCTGCCTCAAGATCACGCGCAGCTCAAGTGAGTACTTGGGTGCTGTCGCATTGGTGCGGCGGGCCGTGCCCGCACAGGCTTGGGTGCCGACAGACATGCTGCGCCCGTTGCTAGGGTTGGGGTGCAATTTACATTTCCAAGCGACCGTGGGAGGCGAGGGCAGTAGGACCGAGATTGTGCTGTGGTGCATGACAAACTGTGCAGGCACGTCGGCCTGGCAGGTGGACCAGACGTACCCCAACAAGAACCAGGGCTGCAGCGTGCTGCCCCAGTCCATCATGCGCAGCACCACGCAGGGCAATGCGGTCTTTGGGGACCAGCAGTTCTCGGTGAGGGCGCTGGCTGACTCATCCTGACCCAGGGCGCTGCGCTGCGCTGCGCTGCGCTGCGCGCCGAGTACCAAACAGGCACAACAGCCAGCTAAGGACAGCCGTGGTCAGCTAAGGACACCAGCTTTTGCTAGCTTCTAGTGGCGAAGCGTGCGCAGTCCTTCTCCAACCAGCTCGCTGACTACTCACACTTGCGCACTTGTGCGTGTGCCGGTGCTTGCATCTGTTTTGGCGCCTCGGCGGGGCCGGAGCCCACTACCGGGCGTATCAGATGTTTTGCAGCACTCAGGCACACGAGTCCTG
>QAXK01002945.1:0-15776 GCA_004335735.1 Chlorella sp. KRBP | reverse complement strand
TGCCTGTCCTCACCGACACGCTGAAGATGAGCGCCACGTCGCCCTCGGGCGCGTCCAGCACTGAGGCCGTGGCGCCCTTGCTGTCGTCCTTGCTGCTTTCCGGCCGCGCACCCATGTAAGACTTGACCGCCTGCCCCATACGAATGTGCAAACAGCAAAGGCTCAAGACTCCCGCCGTGAACATGCCCCATGACAATCGCACTGGACTGTGTGCGTGGTGAACTGTGCATCTGGTGGAGCTGTCTCTGGCAAGCACGAGCCACCCAGTCGTAAGTGTGCACCACCAGCCCCACCCAGCCTCCACCCCGCACACCTGCAGGTCCAGCAGCTTGTTGCGGAACATCAAGAGGAACTCGTTGAACTGCGAGTGGGCAAGCAAGAAGCACGCAAGGAGCACCCACACGTGAACCGCAGCAGGCGCAGCGTCACCACTGTTGGCCCTGCCCTCTGCACTTGCTGCCTCTAGCCAGGAGGGCACAACAATGCGCTGCGATCCTCAACCCAGCCCTCCGCACTTGCTGCCTCTGCTGTGCTAGCCAGGAGGGCACAACAATGCGTCTGCGACCCTCAGCCATGCGCAGGCTGAGCCAGCTCGCCCTCGGCGCACCTCGATCTGGCCGCTCTCGTCCCTGTCGTACCGCATCATGATGTCCACCATGGTCTCGTACGAGATTGCGTCGTTGCCAGTGTTGCGCAGGATCTGGGCCAGCTCCGTGGCACCTGTGGGGCAACAAGCGCAGCAGCACCACCGTAATGCACAGCACCAGTGCGCAAACTGACCGTCTCTTCTCTACACATCAGCTGCGTGCAGCACCCACCGATGGTGCCGTTGCCTGAAGAGTCCACCGCCTTGAAGGCAGCCTCGTACTCTGACAGCGCGCCATCCAGCAGCAGCCCGTCAAACACTATCTGCTTGTACTCCTCAAACTCTGCACAACCAAAGCGGGCACAGCGTGCGCGTGTCCTGACCACTCCGGGGTCCCGAGCACATCTGCCACGGTCGGCTGGAGAGTGTGTGTGTGTCGATATTTGCATCTGTTTGGGCGCCTCGGCGGGGCCGGAGCCCAACTACCGGGCGCACCAGATGTCTCGCAGCACTAAGGCAGCACTCAGGCACGCGAGCCGCAAGACAAGAAGTCCTGATGCAGCTGCACTCACCAATGGTCCCGTTGCCGTTGGTGTCGTACTGCAGGCAGGTGGCCAGCAGCAACGGTGCACGATGTGATGATTGGATACCAGCTCCTGGGACAGCACGCTCGGCTGCCAACGAGTGCGCTGGCTCCAGACCCATGCCTGCAGAGGCCAGCGTGTGCACTGCTTAGCCCGTTGCCAGCATCCCTACATTGCTCACCTTCTCCATGATGCGGTCCAGCTCATCCTCTGGCAACCAGTGCTGCGACGCCACCACGGGATCACGTCATGTGCATGGTTGTGTCGGAGCGAACGAGAGCCTGCGCCCCTGGAGTCAAAAGCTGCGCTGCCAGTGTGCTGCCACCTGCTTTCTCCAGCACCTGTTTAGCGGCTGCAGGGGCTATCACTGCGCTGCAAGCTCGCGAGCGGTGCCGCACACCCAGGGGGCGCACCTGAGCAAAAAGCACCGCTTTGCCTCCCTCAGTGCTCTCCAGCAGCATCATGAGCTCGTTCTTGTCGATTGCGCCATTGCTGCGGGAGATTGGGCAGCGATGGGGTGGGTCGAGCGTTGTTGCCGATCAGGCGAGCGCGGGCGCACGCGGTTGCACACTCACCCGTCGGTGTCGGCCATCTGCGCAGCATGATGGCAACAAAGTCATGCAGCAGTGTGTTGTTGCAGCGGCCGTTGCCGTGGCGTGAGCGACCGTGTGCACGAGGGAGCTGTGCAGCTCCCAAGGGAGCACCACACACCTTGAAGCGCTCCAGCATCTCATCCAGCTTGGCCTGGTCCTTCTTGGTGATGAGCTCACCAGGCAGGTCGGGGATGGCTGTCCTCACGCGCACACGGCGATCCACCGAGCGGCGCGCATAGCAGCGCCTGCCGGAGAAGCCAGCAGCCTCACGCAGTCGCATCATGCTCGCCATCTTCACTCCTTGAGCGCTCGCTGAGCGCTGCTGGAGTCACGAGTGCATGGGTCGACCCGAACTGGGAGACTTTAGCCTCGCACGCTCGACCTGGTGCACTTGCGCAGCACCTGAGCACGGCGATGGCAGCGATACAGTGATGCCTTGAGGTCGCACACCGTCTCTGCGCTCGCGCGCTGCTCACGGTGCCGTCGGACGCCGCCGTGCGGAGCTCGCCATGCGTCGCCCAAAGCAAGCTGCTCGCGGGCGGCCCAATCCTCCGAAGCGTGACGCCGGCGGGAAGGGGCGAGCTGCAGGGCCAGCAGGAGGAGGAGGAGGAGGAGGAGGAGGAGCAGGCAGCCCGTACATCGTGGACCGGCAGGTGCTGGCCCGCGTGCGCGAGTTGCTGCAGCGCCGGCCCAGCCTGGCAGAGGCTGACGCCGACGCCGTGGTGGAGGCGCTGAGGCTGGCGCACAGGGAGTACCAGCGACGGCCCCAGGCGGCCTTCCGCGGGCTGGTGGCGCGGGCGTTGCAGGTGGTGGTGGGCGGGGAGCAACCTCGGAGAGGGCCCAAGGGAGCGGGACGCTCGCCCTCCTCCTCTGACGATGATGAAGACAGCGACGATGACGATGAGGTGAGCTGGAGGCCCAGGCCGGCGGGCCGCAGGTGGCCACTTGGTTGAGGGAGAGTGCACATCAGGACGCTGGCAGGGCTGCGGCCAGTGGTGTTGGGGCATAGTCGTGTACAGGGCGCAGAGGAACGACGCTGTGGCGCGTTGAATGGATGATGGACTGTGCTCGCTGCTGCACCGCAGGATGAGGAGGCGGCGGCGGCTGGTGTCAGCGGTGAGGCAGTTGAGGAGCAGCAGCAGGACGGGCAAGGGCAAGGCACGGCAGCAGCAGCGGCATTGCAGCAGGCAGTTCCTGGTGCCCCTAGTGGCGTTGCAGCTGGTGACCCACCTGCGCAGCAGGCAGCTGGCAGTGAAGGGGGTGGAGGAGGGGCAGGAGGCGAGTCAGGCAGCGGCAGCGATGATGGAGACGGCGAGGAGCGTGGAGCGCGTGCGTCCTCCTCCTCTTCCTCCTCCTCCTCTTCAGCATCATCATCATCAGATGAGGAGGAGGACAGCCAGGCGGAGGAGGGCGAGGGGCGGGCTGTGGGTGGCATGAACAACATGCTGCTGTCCCTGTACAAGGCGCAGACACCCCAGGCAGGCAGCAAGTGAGTGCGCGCGCATGACGTGGTGGGGCGAGCATCAGCTCGGGGGGGCAGGTGCTGAGGGAGGCGGTGACAATTGGAGGCCGGCACGTCGTTGGGTGATGGGCGGGAGGCAAAGGCGTTGAAGGGGCACAGAGCGTGCGTGCCCAAGCATGTCGCCTCCACCAGGAAGCACTGTGCACTGTGGTGCTGTTGGCGTGCGCAGGGCAGGCACAGTGCCTGGAGGCGGCGGCGGAGGCGGCACGTCCACAACAGGCAAGCGTCCCCGCTCCCCTCCCATCCCTGGGGCGTTCGCCGCACCCGAGCTCATCATGGCTGCGGCGCAACGCGCGGCCAAGAAGGCACGGGAGGAGAAGCAGCAGCAGCAGGGGGGTGTGGTGCCCCGGCAGCCAGCCCAGGGAGCCACATCATCAGCGCGGCAGCAGGGCCAGCAGCCAACGGCACCGAGTGCTGCTGATGTGGCGATGCTTGATGTGAGCGGGGCAGCAGCTGAGCGGCTGGCGGTCCCGGTGCCGAGGGGAGGTGGTGGTGGGGACGCCACGCCGTCAGGTCTGGTGACGCCCGGCGCACCCGCCGTGGATGGTACAGGTGGGGGCGGTGGTGGCGGTGGGGCTGGGGGTGCTGCGGCGCCTGGCAGCGTGGATGGGACGGGCAGGCAGCGTGGCAGGGAGGCGGGCCGGCGGCAGCAGAGGGGAGGCAGCGGGCAGCCGCGGGGCCGTGGTGGGGCCGGGGGGGTAGGTGGCGGCGGGGGGGCGTTTGGAGGTGGCGGAGGTGGTGGAGGGGGTGGTGGTGGGGGTGGGTCGGCGGTGGTGACGGCGCGTGCGGTGACGTACGCTGACCTGGGCGGTGTGGAGGAGGTGCTGGATGACATTAGGGAGCTGATTGAGTACCCGCTCAAACACCCAGAGGTGCGTTTGGGCTGTGTGCTTCGCCTGCTAGATGCCAGCTTTTGGCACTGTGGAGATAGATGATCATAGAGGTGATTTGCTCTTCATAGAGGTGATTTGCTCTTCATAGAGGTGCTAAGGGACAAGGGCCCAGGGCCAAGGGACAGAGCAGGGCACTAGCCACATGCACACTCCCACTGCGGCGCCAAGCCACATGCACAAACCAAGCCACATACACACGCCCTCGTGTGTTGCAGGTGTACGCGTGGCTGGGTGTGGAGCCCCCAAGGGGCGTGCTGCTGCACGGTCCGCCCGGGTGTGGCAAGACAGCGCTCGCCAACGCCATCGCCAACGAGTGCGGCGTGCCCTTCCTGCGCGTGGCGGCGCCTGAAATCGTCAGCGGCATGTCGGGTGCGCTGCCGAGTGCTGCTGAGACTGTGAAACATGCCTTGTGGCTGCGGTGGCTGCGGTGGGTTGGGCTGGTGGCGGGTGTTGCACCTACCTGTTGCTTACTTGGCTGCCACGCCCTTGTTTGTGCAGGTGAGAGTGAGGCCAAGGTGAGGGCCCTGTTCCAGGAGGCCATGGACCTGGCACCCTGCATCGTATTCATCGGTGAGACTTGCTTGCCTCTGTACTGTACTGTATGTACGCGGAACGATTGCACGATTGCCTCCACATGTAGTCGACACGCTTGCGGGAACAGGCGCCTGCACACCCGCCAGTGCATGCCATGCACAACCCTGCCTTTCCTCACAACCCCAGCATGGCTCAAGTGCGTCCTGCTGTGGCCTGTGCTGCTTGCCTGCGTGCGCAGACGAGATCGACGCCATTGCCCCCAAGCGCGAGACGGCGCAGCGTGAGATGGAGCGACGCATCGTGGCACAGGTCAGTCAGTGAGATGGAGCGGCGCATCGTGGCACAGGTCAGCCAAGCCTTCCCTCCCTTGACAAATGCACGGCCCCTTTCTGCTTCACACCTGCTCTGCTGCACATGGGCGCGCTGGGCGTGCTGTGGCCGTTAACGCCCCGCCCCCTTTCCTCAGCCGAGCCAGCACCACCGCACGCAACTGCCCGCAGCAGTGCGACCTCACCCACACTCCCATGCTCCACCCTTTACACGCTCCATGCCTTGCGCTGCTTGCTGCCCACAGATGCTCACATGCATGGACGATCTCTCCGCCCCTGCCGGTCCGCCCACCGCCAACCCTACCATCAACCCCGACGGCACCACCACCACCACCCCCGCACCACCACAGCAACCACAGCAGCAGCAGGTCCAGCAGGGCCAGGCGCAGGCGGAGGACGGCACCGCACAGGCGCCAGCGGGGCCCCGGCCGCACGTGGTGGTGATTGGCGCCACCAACCGACCGGACGCGTTGGACCCCGCGCTGCGCCGTGCCGGGCGCTTTGACCGTGAGATCTCCCTGGGTATCCCCACTGAGGCGGCCAGGGTCAAGATTCTCAAGGTCATGACGCGCAGGCTGAGGCTGGAGGGGGACTTTGACTTTGCCAGGGTGGCCAAGCGCACGCCAGGTGCGGTGCGGGGTGTGGGGGCGGGGGGTGTGGGGGGTCGGCGGGCGCGTGGGTGCACTGTGTTTAGACAACAAGCATGTCTGAGCGGAGCCGGATTCCGCTCCTGAGCAGGAGCGGGTGGGTGAGCAGGCATGGTTCTCTGTGCGAAGAAGTGGCATTAGACTGAATAGGCAGCTGTGCCCTCATGCACCCTGTGCCCTCATGTAGGGTTTGTGGGCGCCGACCTGATGGCGCTGGTGAAGGAGGCGGCTGCCCTGGCGGTGTCACGCATCTTCACCACGCTGCACGACCGTGAGATGAGGGAACTGCAGCAGCAAAGGGAGCAGCAGGAGCAGGAGCAGGAGGGGCGGCAGGTTGGGGGACAGGAGGGGCAACAGGAGGTGCAGGAGGGAGGGCAGCAGGAGGGCGTCTTGCCCTTGGTGGTGGCGGGGGCATCAGGGCACAGCATGGAGCAGGCCATCCTCGCAGCAGCTACCCAGCAGCTGCCTGCAAGTGGTGCGACAGCTGGCGCGGCGGCTGGGGCGTTGGTGCTGCTGGGTGGCAGCAGGCACGGGAGCCGGTTTGGCGCTGGTCCGCTGCAGCCGAGCGAGCTAGAGGGGTTGGCGATCAGCATGGCGGATTTTGAGGCGGCGGTGGGCAAGGTGCAGCCGAGTGTGAGGAGGGAGGGGTTCAGCACCACGCCTGGTGTGACGTGGGAGGATGTGGGGTCACTGGATGAGGTGAGACAGTTGAGGACTGTGGGTGGGCGGGTGTTTGTAAGGTTAGGGGAGGATGTGGGGTCACTCGATGAGGTGAGACAGTTGAGGACTGTGGATGGGTGGGTGGGTGTTTGTAAGGTTAGGGGAGGATGTGGGGTCACTGGATGAGATGAGACATTTGAGGACTGTGGATGGGCGGGTGTTTGTAAGGTTAGGGGAGGATGTGGGGTCACTGGATGAGGTGAGACAGTTGAGGACTGTGGATGGGTGGGTGGGTGTTTGTAAGGTTAGGGGAGGATGTGGGCTCACTGGATGAGGTGAGGCAGGGAGGGGTGTGCGTGGGTGGACGGTTGTGTGTTTGTAAGGTTAGGGGAGGGCGGTGGGGTCGATGAATGAGGTGAGGCATGGGGACTGTGGGCACGCTGGTTGGTGGGTGGGTGGGTGGAATGTGTAGGAGAGGACATGCTAAGAGAGGCGCAGAGGTGCAAAAAGTGTTGCGCCCGCCTGCTGCGTGGTTTGCACAATGGGCGGCGGCCTTGTTGCACACACCCGTGCCTTGGGCACTTGTACGTTGTGCGCGTGTGCGGTGCAGGTGCGCGAGGAGCTGTCCTTCAGCATCACGCAGCCCATCCTGCACCCAGACCGCTTCGAGGAGCTCGGCATGCAGACGGCGGCGGTGAGTGAGAGAGAGACCGCTTGCAGTGAGATTGTCGCACAGTGAGTACAGGACAGGGAGCCCAGGCCATCAGACCCGCGAAGCAGCAACAGAAGAGTGGTGGCTTGACAGGCCCCTGCCAGCATCCATTCACCTGCCGGTTGGTGACACATTCAACTCTGTTGCGTGACGCCGGTTGCCTTTGATGCGCCTGGCATGCTGATGGGAGTGAGGGTGACGGTGAGGCAGGTTGAACTGCAGGCTAAGAGGTGTGGGCCGTGAATGCATTTGCGCATCGGCAGCAACACACTTGCGGCTGGCTGCGTGTGTGTGCGTGCAGGGTGTGCTGCTGTACGGGCCCCCTGGGTGTGGCAAGACGCTGGTGGCCAAGGCCGTGGCGCACGAGAGTGGGGCCAACTTCATCTCCATCAAGGTGCGCTGGTGCACGTGGGCATGGGTCCTTCGGCTGGTGCATCAGCGAGGTGGGATCAACACTATGCCTTGATGACAACAAGCAGTGCTCCTCAGAGCAGCCCCAAGCTAGCCGGCAAGCTTGGCTTTGAATGGGCTTTAATACAAGGTGCGAGCTTGACGGCAGGCTGACGCACGACCGTCCGCCTGCAGGGCCCAGAGCTGCTCAACAAGTACTAGACATGCAGCACTAACCACGCATGATGATGAACATTGCACCACCACACGCACGACCGTCCGCCTGCAGGGCCCAGAGCTGCTCAACAAGTACGTGGGTGAGAGCGAGCGCGCCGTGCGCCAGCTCTTCAGCCGGGCGCGGGCGGCGCACCCCTGCGTGCTCTTCTTTGACGAGCTGGACGCACTAGCGCCACGCCGCGGCACCGACACCAACCAGGCGGCAGAGAGGTGCGCCGTTGAACATTGGGGCCGCATCATCACGACTCTTTACAGGGCGCAGCTACAGAGCCCTGGAGGTGTGGTGGCCGCGCCCTCTGGCAGGGCACAGCCATGGGAGCAATGAATGGTTCAAGGCACAACCTGCAGCACACGGCAAATGAGTGTGCAGGCAGACAACTGCTGTGCCTGACTTTGGCTTCTGCTTGATCTGATTGCAGGGTGGTCAACCAGTTGCTCACAGAGTTGGACGGTGTGGACTCGCGATCGGGCGTGTACGTGGTGGCTGCTACCAACCGGCCTGACATGATTGATCCAGCCCTGCTCAGGCCTGGTGAGTGAGGACAGCGAGGCGGGGTGAAGGAGGGTGGGTGCGCTTGGCCCTCCACAGTACTCCGCGCTGCGCTGGCTGCACTACATCCTGCCCTGGCAACGCACACAGCCTGCCTACACTACGCACGCCTACCCAGCCCTCCCGTAGTGGAAAGGTGAGCCGGTCGTACCTGCTGGTATGTCAAAGAGCCTCTCCCCAACTGCCTTCCACCTGCAGGCCGTCTGGACAAGGCCCTGTACGTCCCCCTGCCCCCACCCGACGGCCGCGTGGCCGTGCTGCGCGCGCTGACCCGCCGTGTGCCCCTGGCGCCCGACGTGGACCTGGAGGTGGTGGGGCTCAGCCAGCACTGCCACGGCTTCAGCGGGGCGGACATGGCGGCACTGGTCAGGGAGGCGTCGGTGGCAGCGCTCAAGGAGGCAATGGCCAGGGACAGCAACACCAGGGCGGCAGCAGCAGCGGCGGCGGCGGCGGCGGCAGGGGCGCCTGACGGTGCCTTGGCTGCGGTGGCAGTGCCTGTGGCAGGGACAGCATCAGTGGGAGCAGCGGGTGGTGGAGGAGGAGGAGGGAAGCTGTCAGGGCTGGGTGGGAAAGGAAGCGTGCAGGTTGAGGCGCGGCACTTCACTGTGGCGCTGGGTTGCGTGACGCCGAGTGTGTCGCGGCGTGACGCCCGCATGTACGAGGCACTGAGGAGGTCACTCAGGGGCAACCACCTCAGCACCAGGTACGATGGCAGGGAGTGCGTTTCTGTCGCCGTAGATTGAACCGACAGCTGGAAGCTGGAAGTGAGCGTGTTCCTGCCAAAGCCAGCACGCTCATCTTCCTTCCTCACGGTCGATGCGGGCTTTCACCGTGTGCGCTGCAATTTGTGCGTGCCTGTGCAGGCCCGAGGATGGCGCGGCGGCACCGACAGCTGCCAACGGTGGTGTGGGCGACGCGGAGGCGGCAGTTGCGCCCACGGAACTGGCCAACGGCGTGGAGCAGGCTAACGGTGTGCAGCACGCCGGCGGCGATGGGGCGGCGGATCATGACATGACGTTGCCTGCGGACGCCATCCGTGGTGGCGGCGGTGGCGGCGGGGCGGCCAAGGGCACTGCAGCGCCTGCGTGAAGCCAGCACTTTGATGTGAGCGATTGACAAGCTGGGGCAGCACGTGGGAAAGTTCAACTTGAAATTTCAAGCTGTGAAGAGGGACGACAGGTGCAGAAAAGCAAAGCGCTTTCGGCTGGCTTCAGGCTTGCGTGGAATGCGCAGCGAGGGTGGATCGCTGACAAGGTGCATCCTCCAGCCTTCGAGCGAGATGATAGCCCCGAGAGGACCGCTGCTCGCCTCGAGGGCATTCCTCAGCAAGCAGCTTCTGAGGGTCAGCAGGAAGCGCGAGGTGCTCCTCATCGTCGCAGCCGTCGCGGCGTTTCTGGTGCTCTTCTCGCAGTCTACTGGTGCGGACAGCTGCAGCTGCGGCTGCCAGCAATCTGCACAGTGTGTCCAACTCAGGCTGGGACAGGAGGAGTAAGGTAATGGTCCCACTGATGGTCTAGCAGCAGCAGCAGCTCCATCTCCGCTGGTCTCCTCTCCGGTGCGGCGCAGGGCGGCACATGGCAGACCCGTCCTCGGCACATGGCGTACCAGACACCGAAGAGCTACCGCTGGCCACCAAGTCCCTGCTGGAGCAGCAGCTCGAGGATGAGGGAGTGCTCGTCCAGGCGCGCACACGTGCATTGGCGGAGGCCACCGGCGGCATTGCTCTCACGGACGAAGACGCGGGCGGTCATTCAACAGCTGGCGACAACTCCTCATCCAGCGCCCTCACAACAGCACAGCAAGGAGGAGCCACAATGCTGAGGGGCGGCGTGGCTGCAGACAGCAGCAGCAAGGGCGGCGGCGGCAGCAAGCCGGCGCGCAAGAAGCACATTTTCAGCGACAGGGTCCGACGGTTGGTTGCCGAGGTGCTGGAGGAAGGCAATGACACGGACGCTGTGTGCCACAGCGAGGAGCACGCAAACTACCAAGGGGAGCAGGTGGTCAAGTGGGGCGGAAGCAACCTGCAGGTGAGCCCCTTCCTGGCAGGACTGATGGTGCACCACCTGTTCCACCACGCGGGCACGTGCTCCTTGTGCACACAACTGGACTACCCTGGCAGTGCAATCGCGTGGACGTGGCAGGCTGAGGCAGGCTTTGTGCTGCTTGCATACCAGTGCCGCCGTGGCCGCGCGCCGAGGGAGACTAGGCACCTGTCCCACGCGTGCCCTGCAGGTGTCAGCAGCGACGTGCTGCGCGTCGTGCATGGCCGAGCCCGAGTGCAACGTGTGGGTGTGGTGCGCTGCGCGTGGCGGGTGCGGTGGGGGCCGCATGTACCAGGAGTGCTGGCTCAAGCGCGCCTCCGTCAAGGCAGTGCGGGACTCTGTGGGCACGGCACGCCCAGGTGGGTGATTAGGAGGGGCCACTGGCAGAGCAGGGGGACGGCGGCAGGGTGGGTGCACACGGTATTGAGGATGTTGTGTGGCAAGAGGAGGGATGGTCCGTGGCAAGCTGGGTAGGTGCGCGACGTGCATTGCTGTGCAGACATCTGGTGGACCAGTGGCACGACCTTGAGCAAGGACCAGCTGCGTGACGACCAGGCCCAGCTGCAGGCCCTCAGGGAGGACCCCGCCATACCACTGGTGAGCCACAGTAGCTACGGGGAGGGTGGGGCAGGAGTCAGGCGGCAGGTGCAAAGCCTCCAAGGTGGCCTAGCTGCACACAAGGTGGGCATGCTGGTTTGCTCCTGGCAGAGCCACCCGTCAAGCCTCTGGGCGGGGCGCCTTGATTGTGCTGCAGGTGTACCTGGACGTGAGCATCAGGGGCCACTCGGCCGGGCGCATCGTGGTGGCGCTCTTCTACACCTTGAGCCCCCTGGCCGCTGAGAACTTCAGGTGAGAATGGATCTGACAATGTGATCAGGACGCAGCAGTGCTGAGGGTGCTGCTGACGTCACACAGAAGATGAGTGCTCAGGCGTCAGTGAGCTGGGACGCCGTCAGTGAGCTGGGACGCTCGTGGTGGTGGCTGCAGGCAGCTGTGCACTGGCGAGAAGGGCATGGTGCCGAGGGGGCACATGGGCGTTGGGCTCGCATACAGCTTGAAGGTGCGTGCCACCTTGACGAACCCACATGTGCTTTCTGATGCTCAGCCGTGCCCTGCTCTACATCTGGCCTGATGCCAGCACAAGCTGGACACACATAACCGCACACGCGGCCCTCCTCTGCACCGCTCTCGTTTCCTCAGGGCGCCTCGTTCGTCAAGATTGTGGAGCGTTCGTCCATCCAGTTTGGCATTGACACAGACAGCGTGTTCGGCGGCGCCTTTCCAGATGACCCAGAGGGCCTCCAGGCCAGGCACAACAGGCCGGTGAGGGTGGGAGCTTGCCTTTGGCAGCTGACCAGGGGGACCAGGGCAGCAGGTTGCCTCCTTTTGACAGCAGCGGCCATGTGGCACTTCAGGATGAAGGACTGAGGTTCAGGTCGCTGCATCTGAGTGATCCCGCTGGCTTCCGCAGGGCTTGCTGAGCATGGTGGCGGGCGTGGAGGGGCAACGCAACATGGCGCACTTTGCAATCGCCATGGCGCCAGCCCCGCACCTCAACGGGCGGCAGGTGGTGTTTGGAGAGGTGCGTACGGGCCTGACTGGACGTTGCAGGGACTGTGGGCGGTGCTGCTTGCCCATGGCTGGCTTAACGGCTCGCTTGCCTGCACGCGCGGGTGGTGCATGCAGGTGGTGGAGGGCATGGGCGTCGCACGCCAAGTCAACACGCTCGCAAGGGGCAAGCAGGACAGCACGGCCGGCACGGAGGAGCAGGTGCGGGATGCGGTACCGGCGCACTACCGCAGCGCAGGATTGCGGCAAGAGAGAGTCCCACACCGCTGTGGGCAGCTCGTTGCCTCAATGCCACAGGACGCAAGAGGCGTGTGATGTTTGCCCGTTGCTCTTTTGCCCTCAGGCGGTGGTGACGGACTGCGGCCTGATCCGGCCACCCACCCGCCTGGCGCAGCGGCTGGCGCTCGCCGCTGTGGGCCGTATGGCAAAGCAGGCATCATCAGCCACCAGCACCGACACTAGAGCCGACAGTAACAGCAACAGCAGCAGCACGGAAAGTGCTGGAGCAGCTGACAAGACATCCAGCAGCGGCAGGGACATCGAGCGGGACAATGCCGCAGCCTCTGCTACTCTCCTTCCCTCCACCTCTACCGCGTCTGTAGCGCGCGCGCTGCGGAGAATCCGTTGAGATTTAGTGGGGAGCGTGTGACCCAGGCAGGCCATCCACAGGGTGACGGGTAAGTGAGTTGCGGGAACGACATTCTTTCATGTGACTCCTCTTATAGCTGCGGGCTCGGACCCGCCACACTTGTTGCACTTGGGATCCGTGTTAGGGCTCCCTGGTGTAGGTGCCACGTCGTTGCTTTGGTTGAAGCCTTGATGGAAGCAAATAGCGAATGCCTGTTCAACTGGCGCCCGACATCAACCATGGCCCTCGCACAGCACTGGTCTAGAACTGCCTCTTGTGTTGTGTTGGGGCGTTCAAGTTGCTCAGGCAGTTTGCGTGCATTTTGTTTGCCTGCGCCAACCATGTAGGATACGATAGCTCCATGCCACCTTAGTCAGTCCGCTGGCGTGTAGCTTTCTGACCAGCTCTACGAAACTGCTTGGCTGCGCTGGCATGCAACATGGAGTGCTTGGGAGGACTCACGCTCCAGGATTGCAGGAGCAGGTGGCAGAGAGAGCAAACCGAGCCGTTTACTACACCAGAAGAAAGCACAGAAAAGCAGCAGCTGCGCCCGACGGCTAACAAACACATAGGACTGCGAGGACAGCGCCAAGCGCCTACAGCATGGCACTGCCAGCCTGAACACGCCACTAGGCCCAGTAGGTGCCTGGTCCCGGGGTGGCGCTGTCATAGCCTCGGTCCCTCTGCAGTCAGTCAAGCACCGAGCGAGAGGCAGCCGTTGGCAGCACGTCGCACCCGCACCAGGGCAGCACACTCGGCTGCCTGTTGCTGAGCAGTGTGCACTCGATCCCTTGCGCTTGCTCACCTTGGCGGTGCCAAAGCCGAACGACGGGTTGGTCTTCTTGACGGACAGTGTCTGCGCGCCAAACGAGTCCACCACCTTGGAGGTGGTGGGGCCGGGCGACCACATCCCGAAGGAGGCCTTCTCATGCTCCTTGCTGATGAAGATCTGCATCATTTTTCAGTGTGCACGTGAAAATGGGTTAGGATAGGTAGAGGGTAGACTTCCAGGCAGCACGCCTGCTTGACATGAGCCCGTCGGCAACAAGCTCAGGCGGCTAGGCTGGGCAGCCTCAGGCAAAGCGCTTGCGCACCTTTTTGGCGGCGTCCCTGTTGCTGGTGCCAATCTTGGCGCTGGGCAGCGTCTGCTTGCTGCTGAGCGACTGCTTGCCGATGGCGTCGTTCTTGACGTTGTAGGCGCCCACACCCGGGCGGTCCTTGTCCTCACGCTCCCTGCAGGATGGTGGCAAGCCAAGACACGCGGTGCTCATCAGCACAAGCAGCTTGAAGCAGCAGGCCGGCCTGCGCCACGCGCTCCAGCTGCCTAAACACAATTGCGCCGTCACAACAGGCTCGGGTGACCTGCCTGTCTGGCTATGCAAAGTCCCCGAGGCGCCCATTGCTCACTCACTTGAAGCGTTCGCTGGTGCCCTGCTTCCAGGACGGCTCTGACGAGTACTTGGAGTCGGGCTGCTTTCCCAGACCACCGGGTGTCTTGTAAGTGCACGGGCCTGGGCTACCGCGTCCAGCATATGTCTTCATCAACTCCTCATCCAGCCATACCTGTGGCCAGAGCGTCAGTGGCACACGTTAACAGGTGAGCCTGCTCTGTGTGCCCACAATCAAAAGAATCCCAGGCAGGCACAGGCGCAGCACCGCACCTTGGACTGCGTGTCGCGCGTGGCCGTGCCAAACACGGGCCTGGGCAGCGTCTCCCTCTTGCTCTCCACCATGGGCCCGATGCCGCCTTCCTGAACATACGTCCCTGCACGCACGCATACAGCGCCAAGTGCATGCGCTCGTGAGGCAAGGTGGATGCCAACATGCATGCCCATAGGCCACAGCTGTTCTGAGTCTGTATCAGCCCTCACCTGGCCCAGGGAAGGACGCACGCGTGTCCTTGTATGTGCGGCCAGAGGTGCCAAAGCCGGGCGCGGGCTGCGAGGCGTAGCGCGAGTCTGGCTGCGGTCCGATTGACCCGTACGCCTTGTACACTGGCCCCTGGGAGTTGTTGCCGCTCAGGGCCTTGGTCTGCTCTGGAGACAGGTACAGCTGCACGCGCACGGGGCAGGATGGCGCGCATCACGGTCAACATCACTGGATGGTCCGCGCTGTGCACTTGGGACATCAAGCAAGTGCCACATGATGAGGCGCTGCTGTGCGCAGTGCGTGCAGCGCGCTATGCTGGACCGGGCTGGACCAGTTGCCGTAGTTCCTCAAGACAGCGTGCGCGCGACGGCGCAGTAGTGGTGCTAGCGTTGTGCAACCAGCACTAGCAGCACTGCGCAGTGCTTTGCGCGTGGACGGCCTGCGCTCTTCGCGTGTGATGGCTCGAGGTGGACCACCTCGCTCATTGCGCACCTTGGCGGCAGCATCGCGGGAGCTGGAGCCGAAGCCGTATGCTGGCTCGGTCGTGTTGATGCTCTTGACCTGCTTGCCGAGCCCGCTGCGCAGGTTCTTGAGCGTGGGGTCGTCCTTCGCAGAGACAACCATTCGTCACGACGCGCGCGGTAGAGCAGACTCGCTTCCTGAAAATGTTGAGGCCACACTCCTGCTCTCCTTTCGTCCCCTTCTCCTCTCTCCGCGTGTACCAGAGGGTTTGATGAGGGTCTTGACCACATGGGACTCGGAATCACAAACAGGATGCGATTCGTCGTCAGCACCCTGCTCCTCGTCACTCCTGCTCCCCGTGCGGGCGTCGCCGGTGCTTGAAGATGTAGACCTGCTCAAACGGCAGGTCGTCCTCATCCGTCGACGTGTGCATGCCCATGAAGCGCGGCGAGTAGTTGTAGATCAGCCGCCTGTCCTCCTCCACCACGTCCTCGCCCCTGCATGTGGGCCACCACACCACATCACGAGGTCTCAGTGTGCGATGGCGGCCAGCTGCGGCATCAGCACGCGAAAAGCGTACAGCGTGCGCGTCGCTGCCCACCCCCACGCGGCACCACCCACACCCACCGGTGGGCGTTCTTGCGGGCCAGGGAGACAAAGGCCTGGCCAATGGCGTACGCCGCGTCCGTTGCCTCCCGGGTGTGCGGGATGTCAATGTCGAGCGTCCACTCATAGGGGACCTTCTCAGAGTGGAAGGCCAACCCGGCAAAGGGAAACTCCAGGTGCTCCAGGATGGACACGTACCTGCGCGTTTGTAGAAGCAAGGCGCGCGCAAGCAAACGGTGTGCAGGTGTGTGTGTGTGTGCGTCCATATTGGCATCTGTTTGGCGCCTCGGCGGGGCCGGAGCCCACTACCGGGCGTATCAGATGTCTCGCAGCACTCAGGCACGCGAGCCAAAGAGAAAAAGT
>QAXK01002943.1:0-26259 GCA_004335735.1 Chlorella sp. KRBP | reverse complement strand
CTTGGTGGCTCGGTGACTGCATGCTCTGGCCTGGCCTGGTGCCTAATCTTCCTCGCTGCTGATCCGTGCTGCCTTGGTCACCGCGGCTGGGCTGCCCCGTTTGCAAGCGCGCACACACACACTCCCTCGTGCCAATGGGTCTGCGGAAGCCGGGAGCTTTGTCATGATCATGCGAGGCGCACACCCAAGCTGGCAGCATCCTGTTAAGGAGCTCAACAGCCGCAGCTGGCACGCAGGCCTGTCGTGGCGGCAGTCTCAAGAGGAGAAAAAACAGCAGTCAAGCACCATCGCGCTCTGGGCAGGCGGCGCACCTTGATGGCGGGGCACGCGACGTGCAGGGAGCGGCGGTCGCCCTTCTGGCCCGCAACGTCCATGTCGTAGAAGAGCAGCGCATCGCCTGCGCGTGGGCCAACAGCAACGGTGTGTCCACATGCATACAGGCCTTGGGAGCTCCGGCCACCGTAGTCGTTCAGCGTGCATGGTGCCCGTCCGCGCAGACCTTTGTATCTCAAGGCAAAGGGAAAACCCGCACCCTTGTGTGGCTTGAGGGCCAGGCCCATGACGGCGGCGCACTTTGATGGGTTGTCCAGCACCTGCGCCTGGGCGTCAATGGCCTCTGCCAAAGGGAGGGTGGTCTCGCCGCCCTCCTCCACATCTGCGGTTGATGCGCAGGAGCAGTGAGAGGTTGCAGCTTGCACCTACGCTCATGGGCACTCTGCCAAAGCACGACCAGCCGAGCAGGTCTACCTGCAACACTATAACGTGGCCTGGTGCTGCGGGACATGTGATGCAAGCCTGCAGCGTCCAAACTGGATGTCGACCGAGCCTTAGATCGGCACATGAATTCATTCGCCTGTTCACCTGAGAGGTACATGAGCACGGTGGCGTAGCGGTTGCCCTCCTGCGGCCTGTGCGTCGCCTCGTTGAACCAGTCCCCTGCGAGACAAGCATCATCATTGCATATGGTGCTCACGACAGGTGTCATGCTGCTGCAGCCGTCACAAGAGATCGCCAGTCAGGCCTCGCCAAGTAAGCGTGGTGCTGTGCACTCGAACTTCACATCTCGTACATGCATAGGGTGAGTCCTTTGCGCCACCGCAGAAAGGCCACTCACAGTGTGCGTCGTACTTCTCGCCGTTGCGGTACCGCAGGATCTGCATGCATACGGCAGGTGTGGCCACAAGTGCTTGTTGTTGTCGTCGCGTGCCACCATCCAGGGCGGCTGTTCGGGCTTGTCAAGCGTGCACGTGCAGCTGCACCTGTTTCTCACGTCGTGCGCGCGCAGTGACCTGCATGCTATGCCAAGCAGCCATGCCCGGCTGACGCCAACATGCAACGAACCGAAACATGCAGCTGCATGCCAGTGGGGCGTGGGGCATGGGGCATGGGGCATGGGGCATGGGGCATGGGGCATGGGGCATGGGGCATGGGGCGCTCACCTGCATGGGCTCAAAGTTCTCTGGTGGCAGATGCGACCACTCCGCAATGCGTTCCTGGATGGTGGCGATGGTGGGGTCCTCGCCTCGCCTGCGCAGGCGGTCAGGGTTCGCATGCGGGCTAGGGTTAGGTTTAGGGTGCAACTGTACGGGAGGGCAGGTGCCCCTCTGCATTGCACGTAGTGAGGTGACGCAGGGCGCACCCGAGTTTGCTCAGCTCTCTAGCTGGTGCAGATCTCATCAAACGCATCGTGGCGCTAGCATGCCCTCTCCGTTGCTGGGGTGCTCCACGTTGCTGCCCCAGCAGCCCCACGTCGTGCAACGCAACAGCGATTGCCCATGGGAACGCACCCGAACGCAGCACCCCAGCTGGTGCGGATCTCATCCAGCTTGGTGGCCCCAGTGGTGGAGTCGACCACCAGGGAGCGCGTCACCTGCAGGCAGCAGGCCATAGCGCGGACCTCAAGGAGGCCTGAGGCAAGCGCTTGCTTGCTCCAGTCGTAGGCAGCATGCAGGCCAGCCAAGTGTGAGCACCTCGCAGCACCGCCACGCACCCGTTGGCTGCCCAGCTCAATCAAGTGGTCGCACTCGGCGTGCGTCAGGAAGTTGTGGTAGACGAAAGCACGTGGCTGCCAGGACAACGTCTCTTGCCTGCAGCCATCATCAGCGCCGGTGGCAGGGTGACGCATCCGCAACCGCAGCGCCAGGTTGGGGGCTAGTGCTGCAGGGCTAGTGAGCGCTGCCGCCGTGCTGACGCCATGCTGCCACTGATGCCTGCAAACACTGCTGGATATGCAATGGTGGTGCTTGCTGGGCTGTGGGCGCACCATCTCCTCCTTGTGGTGTTTCCCAGGGTGCTGGTAGCTGGGGCGGAGACCACGTCACTCGTGTTTGCCTTGCTGGCGCCTGCCTGCGAGCAGGAGCCAGGGAAAGAAGGGAGCCGTGTCGTGTGCTGCTGCGCTGTCTTGTGCCACTA
The DNA here is from genome assembly GCA_004335735.1 of Chlorella sp. KRBP. Classification (NCBI taxonomy): domain Eukaryota; kingdom Viridiplantae; phylum Chlorophyta; class Trebouxiophyceae; order Chlorellales; family Chlorellaceae; genus Chlorella; species Chlorella sp. KRBP. Next base: position 23,847 of record QAXK01002943.1, on the reverse strand, counting down.
CTGCAGTGCGGCACTTTGGAAAGGCCACGCAATGCACAGGTGCAGCCCTCCGACCGTCACGCAGCATAAGCGGCCACGGCATGCCTCACCAGCTGCCTGGACGGCCTGCCTTCGTCCCCAGTCCATGTCTCTCCCGCCCAGCCGATCAACCGGTCTTCTCCTGAAGCCACACGAGCGCACCGAGGGCTCGTCATTTGGCGTGGCCAAACGCAAACAAAAGCTCAGCCATGGGCCGGTCAGCCTAAGCGCCGCCACCACTGACCGTCTTCTCGTGCTCTGACCACCGCTGTCTGGCTCCCAAGGGCTGCAAGGACCAGCAGGTGCGTGAGTGCAGGTGCCCGCCACTGACTGCGCCGTTCGGGCTTCTGCATGGCTGTGGCTGACACGGGCTGCGCTTTTAATGCCACGTCCGGAACCTTCGCTGCATCCGGAGTGCGTCTGCGCCAATGTGCAGAGGTCTCGGAAAGGCGTTTCTGTGCGGCGCGGAATGAGGCCATCCCTCAGTTCCTGGAGGGTGCGTTTGCGCCCCTGCGCGTACAAAAGCGCTGCTGGTGCACTCTCGCACAGCCACAACGCAGCAATACCCGCTCGCGAGTTCAATCGCCCTCCACCTCCTCTGCCGCACGACATCGAGGTACCGCCACCTCGCACCCTGGACCCAGCAAGCAGCGCTGCAGCGCGGAGGATGCTCATGTGTGGACCTGGAGGCCGCCTGTTCCCCTTCCTGGCCGGCATCGGCATCTCAGGCTTCATCTTCTACTCGATGGCGCAGCGCGAGGAGATGATGGCGCGCCATGCGCAGGTGAGTCCCTCGCACTGCCATTCCATGGCGCAGCACGGCACGGTGATTCAGGCAGCTACAGCAGCACCACGAGCTCGTGGTGAAGCGGCACAAGGCAGCGGGTGCGGGAGACCTGCGGGATGAGCACGTGACGCCGAAGCTTCCGTCACCCCATCCAGCAAGCTTTCAGCTCTGCGCCCAGCTGCTGCCCCTGGCAGTGCATCCAGCACAGCCGGCAGCCTTTGCGTAGCTAGCAGCAACGCCCGGGAGCAGCCAACTGGCGAGGAGCCGCCGCACCCTCGCACCCGATACACCGCATGCCGCGTCTCACCATCCCTCTGGTCCTATGTGTGTGTGTGTGCGCAGGCTAACGAGTACAGGAGCAAGCTGGAGTCCCGTCTGGCTGCCCTGGAGGCGCTGGTGCTCACGCCGCGTCAGCAGCAGGCCCTCGCACCTACACCGTCTCGCTAGCTTGCGACGCTGTCCCTGCTCTCTGTGTTCCTTGGTGCCGCCAGCGCTCCCTGGTTGTGATGGCCTGAGGCCTTGCTGTGTGGGCGCTTGTCAATAATCCTTGCCACTCGTCGTGTATTTTTACAGTTGAAAGGAGCGTTGGCAGGAGTCCTGCTCAACACGTGTGCAAGTCGTAGCGTGTCCGTGGCGCACTCAGTGACTGCACTCTTGGCCCAGCAGCCTCACAGCGGGTAGCACTTAGCAGTCAGCAGTCCTGGGAAGTCACAAGGCGTGAAAAGAATACACGTGCCCATCAATCACGTCATGACAGCCACTCACACCACGCCACGCTGCCGATCAGTGTCACTCGTGACTGAGCAGTGCGCCCATGCTTCTGGAGTGCCGCGTGCCGCGCCAGGCCACCAGCACGCACGCTCATAGTCCCAGCAGTGGTGGGCAGAAAGCAGGAACAAGTGAGCAAATTTACTCTCTTCCTTGGGTGTGTGCTGGCGGCCGTCAGTCACCACCAGTCAGGCTGCTATCTATCAGGCGTTATGCACATTGGAAGGGTGCCGTGCAGGGGACCGAGAGGCCCATGCAAATCACAGGTGCGGGGGAACCTATGTGGGGTCACGCTCTACGCAGCCGCACGATAGAGGGGTGCACAGGACCACGATCCATGGGGGCAGGTCACAGCCCATACTACGTTATATGAGGCACCTTGGAATGCCATCGCCGGTATGTGCGTGAGGGGACAGAAAAGCAGCTCCTTCACTCGCCAGGCTTGCTGTAGCCGTCATAGTTCCGCACCCACCACAGGATAGGTGTTGCCAGAGGGTCACACAGTCAGGGTCGCGCAAAGCAGCATGCCACTCATATGGCGCATGCCGCCAGCAAGGCTCTGTCAGCTTCTCTCCAGCCCCAAATCACCTTCCTCGCACGGATCGCAAGCCACCCTTAAGCAACAGCACGGCACATGATATGAGACAGGAAAGAGGGGAAGCAGCACTCCTCACTCGAGCCAGAACCTGCCATACTCTGCAAAACGATGATCAGGCGGGTGGCCGCTTCCCATTATGACATCCGCGCAGCCCACCACCAGGCACCGCCAGTGCACGCAATGCGGCCGTGTGCTGTGTGTGTATGTGGTTGCGCTCGGCATGTACATGGTGTAGCGGACTGCTGGAAAGCAAGAGTCTGGCCGGTGTCAGTGTACGTGGCTCATAGGCAGGTATGTTTAACCTATCAGGGCTGGGGTCACGGCTTCGCAATGTGGGATCCTTCACTTGCTGCTGCTGCTGCTTCTATAGCACTGCTGCTCACGCCGGTCAGACGAGCCCGTGCCTGCTGGCGGGTGCGGAGCTCACTGCGCAGAGCCAGGGAGCGGCGTGCCCGGGGGCGACGGCGGCTTGGGCTTGATCGTCAGGCACTTGACGCCCAAGTGCGCGCAGATCTGCGAGATCACGTTCTTCACGTAGTTTGCGTAGACAGCCAGCGCCAGGACGTGCGCCGTCAGCACCAGCCTCGGCAGCGACGGCCACCCCCCGAGCGCCGCAGCCAGCGTGAGCAGCGGCAGCGCGACGGCTGCGATCGAGGGCGCCCACGGCTCCTTGGCCATGTGCGCGACGATGAGCTGCGTGGCTGCGAGCGCGTAGAGCACGCCAAAGGTGGAGAAGGACGCACGGCAGAGCGTCGCGTCCGAGGTCCACGAGGCGAGGAGTCCATCGTCGGCGTGGTCGTGGTGCGGCGCGGTGGTGGTTGCTAGGGAGGAGCAAGGGGCGAACGCGACGCTGGCGGCGCCGAGGAGCACGATGGAGAGGAGGCCGAGGAGGTGGAAGGCGGCGGCGCGCTTGCCCAGCTGCTTGTAGCCTGCCTCCTGCTGGGTGTGTGCGAGCGAGTGGAAGGGACGCGGCAAGGAGTGAGCAGTGTGCGCTTGCGCTGCCTTGCGCTTCGTGCTGGTGGCTCCCCCTGCGAGGGCGCTGACAGGAGGATTGCCGCTGTGCGGGTGCTAGCCTGACGCTTCCCCCTGCTGGGTTCAGACCTGATGGTCAACCCCGTAGCGCAAACCGCAGCCTGTCCTGCCACAGCCCATCCTCCCACAGCCCATACGCGACACGGCACCCCATATGCCTCACCTGTGCCGGAAGCGGCCCCGACGCAAACACCCGCACCACGTTGGTCACGCCCTGCAGCACACCCGCTGCGCCCACCGCCACCAACGCCAGCTCCGCCACCGTCGTCTTGAACACCACCTGCCCACCCGCCGGCGCCCCTGCCCCGCTGCTCCACCCTGCTGGACCCGCCGTCACAGGTGAAAACCCAACGACCGTGCTGCTGTTCCCGCTGCCGCTGACCCCTGCCAGCCCCCCCGCCGCCACCGCTGCCGCCGCGTTCACCGCGCCCCGCACCACCGCGCCGCCGCTGCTCAGCAGCTGGCTCCACGTCAGCTGCTGCTGCTGACCGCCTCCTAGCCACGGCAGGGCTTGCACGAGGGCTTGCGTGAGCGGGGCAGGGAGGGTGAGCTCGGTGCGCCAGAAGCGCAGGCCCATCGCTGCGCTGAGAAGGTGCACGGCGCAGATCGAGTAGTTGGCTTCGAGGACGCCGTAGTAGGCGTTGCCGTACATCATGATGCCCGTGTGGAACTCCTCCCACTGGGCCAGCATCCAGGGCACCATGATCTGCGTGTGTGCGCGGCGTGTGCGCGCACGGTAGCAGACAGGCGGCATGAGGTCTGCGGCACGTGAGTGCTCGCGTGGCGACAGTGCAGGTGCTATCTACACTACCGCAGAGCTTTCTGGCCACACTCATCCCCGAGGCACCCTGCCGCCATCCCCACATCCAGGCTGGAATCGCTCCCGCCCCACCCCACCCCACTCATCATCACCACTCACCCCGAGGCAACCTGCCGCCATCTTCCACCCGCACCCCACCCCACTCATCATCACCACTCACCCCGAGGCAACCTGCCGCCATCTTCCACCCACACCCCACGCCCAGGCTCGAGGCAATGTTGCCCAGCATCATGTGCAGCGCCAGCGCATCACAGCCATGGTCAAACAGCTGCCCCAGAGGGGAGCTGCTGCCCGTGCGGCGCGCCTGCTTGCCGTCCATGCAGTCCAGGTTGACGTAGACTGCTACTGAGAGGGCGGTGAGGAGGTAGACCCATGTAGGCGCCTCGCCTGCAGCGGGTGACGTGGCGCATGCGTAAGGGGCATGTGCGCATGACCTCCTGGTGTGCACACTGTGGCTGCGGGCTGTTGCTGCATCAGCCTGTGCGCTCCGCTGCGCTGGGTGGAGCCTGCGCTGAGTGTGCGCACCCGCCCCGCACCCCACGGCGAGCGGCGCCGCGAGGTGTGCCCCTCCCTGTGATTAAAGTGCGCAGTGTGCGGTGCGGGATGCATGCCGGCGTGCCTGTGAAGGTGGGGTTGTAGTAGATGTTGAGCGCGTAGGCCGCGACGACGGCCAGCGTGCCCGTCAGTGTGATGAGGTTGGGCGCCAGCCACAGCGGGAGGCGCGCCACGCAGTCTGCGGGGCAGGGCAATCCATGTTCAGCAGCAGCAGGACTTCACTCAACGCACGCAGATTGATGCGGCATTGATGCGGAGTCCTGCGGCAGGTGGCGGGAGGCTTGTGGCTGCGAGTGCGTGGCGTCGAGGGGGAGGCCAGCACGCACAGTTCCACGGGCCTTGGTGCGCTTCGTCCAGCCAGGTGTAGCCTCCCGCCTTGTACTGGTAGCTCTTGAGGCCCGCGAGCGCGCGCTGCGAGAGGCATCCGGCGTCGAGCGCCATTCCGCTCCAGAGGTCGTCGAGCGAGCGCTGGGCGTGTGACGTGCTCTGCGTTGCGTGTGTGTGCTGGTGTTGCGTGCTGTTGCGGGCCGACCTAGCTCTCCTTTCTGCGATTGATTTTCTCTGTAAGAGTCCTAAAATCGGCATGCAGAGCCCCAGGTCGGCCCCAGCCCGATTATTTGCCCAGTGGGAGCGGTAATGGAGCGGGCCAAGCGGCGGCAGCTGCAGGAGCAGCAGGTCCGAGGGCGGCAGGCAGCAGGACCGATGGGAACGCGTGGCGTTTGAACCGCGTCATCTTCGCGCCCGCCTGCACGTGTGCATGCGCAGCGTGCGGAGAAGGCGCTGCGCAGGATGGAACGCCCCACCACCCTGCTGGTCGTGCGCCACGGAGAGACGGATTGGTAAGGCGCGGCGTGAGGCGGCACGCTCATCTTGACCCCGCAACGATCGCACCCAGCCCACGAGAGCTCATCGGCAACGTGTGTTGCTGGTGCAGGAACAAGGAAGGGCGCCTGCAGGGTCAGCAAGATCCCGGCCTCAACGCCGTTGGACTGCAACAAGCCGCACGGGTACGGCTTGCGAGAGGGATGCGCGTGGAGGGGATGCGCACCGCCGCTGCCTCCAGGCGATTGCGCAGCCTGCCTGCTGTTCCCGAGCACCATGCGAGGCTCAGTGTAGTGGGCGCCTGAAGCCCAGACGCACACGTCCTGCTTTCGTGCAGCTCGCTGAGCACTTCCAAGCCATGCAACGGGCGCTACTCAAACAGCAGCAGCACCAGCACCAGCAGCAGGAGGAAGGCATCCAGTTCAAGGGCCCAGGATGCAAGGATGCGCGGAGCAAGCTGGATGCTGCATGGCAGCAGCCTGTGTCGGCCGTATGGTCCTCCGATCTGTCCAGGTGGGCAAGGTGGTGGTGAAGGTGCAGCTGGCACGGGGTGCGGTGTTGGGATGCTGCAGGGAGAGCACGAGGTCGCACCGGTGCCCCCCCAGCAGTCCGCCATTGTGAGGATGTTGTGCCTCGCGCTTGCCGACTTGGAACCTCAGCCCGCTGCTCTCCTGCACCTGCAGGGCGGCACAGACAGCCGAGCACATAGCGCAAGCCCTAGGCATGCAGGTGCGTGCCCTAGAAATGCCCTAGGAAGGCCAACGTGGCGGGCATGAGGCGACGGGGGGCCCTGAGGCGGCGCAGATTGTCGGCACCGCACCCAGGCTGTCTGCACCTGCACCTGCGTGAGCGAGAGACCGCCTGCAGTGGGAGAGCCACCTGCACCTGCACCACCTGCACCTGCGCCTGCGCCTGCGCCTGCGCCTGCGCCTGCGCCTGCGCCTGCACCTGCACCTACACCTGCAGCTCCACCTGACCCTGCACCTGACCCTGACCCTGACGCACCCACCAGCGCAGGTGCAGCACTCGGATCAGTTACGGGAACGACGTTTAGGTCAGCTGGAGGGCCTGTGCCGGCACGAAGCGCCGCGCAAGCACCCCGCAGCGTGGAAGGTCATGGAGGGGTCGCACCCCTCCCTAAACCTCAACCCAGCCAAGCATCCGCCTCAGCCGCCTCTTCTCCCCAACAGCACCCCTGCTGCCAACCATGACAGTCACGCAGCGCCTGGCACCGTGGCGGTGACGCGGGTCAGCGGCCAGGATGGGGTTAAAGGACGGCTGGCGGAAGGAGGGGACGAAACCGTGCCAAGCCCTCATGATACCCTAGGGTGGGAGACGTACGGCGTGGAGAGCGTGGAGGAGCTGCGGCGGCGCGTGGCGGGGGAGGTGGAGCGCATTGCTGCGTTGCACCCAGGTGCGGCACCAGGAGGGCCTCAGTGCGGACAGCGAGCACAACGTGAATGGTTTGGCGTGCTGTTGATAATCACATGCTTAGATTGTGAAGCTGTGGGCGGGCCAAGGGAGAGCAGACAGGCTGGGTGCTGTCCTTTTGGAATGCACGTGTCGCTGTGCGGCGCAACCTTTGGAATGCACGCGTCGCTGCGCGGCGCAGGGCAGACGGTGGTGCTGGTGACGCACGGCGGCTGCATCCATGCCATGCACCTCGAAGCCACGGGCAGCCGGAGCGTGTCCGGTGCGAAAAACGGCGCCATTTTCACGCTGGCTGTGCAGCCGGGTGTTGCGTGGGCGGCGGTGGACTGGTCTGGCGTGATGGTGGGCGATGAGGAGGAGGTGCAGGGCGCTACGGGACAGGGAGGGGAGGCTGGGGGCGGCTGACAATTGACATTTGCTGCAAACAGGTCTGGAGGGCTTACCTGGGCAATTGGACAGTTGGACCTCTCTTTGGACCGTGGCCCCTGGTACACAGAAATCCAAGATGTTTGGATTGGTTGCCTGGTCGGTCCTCGTCATGACGCTCAGCACAGTGTCCAGGACGGCAAACCCGCGCCTACCGTTCGTTGCCTTGCCCTTTCGCCCCCACGTACATTTCGTTGTCTCGCCATTTCTGCGGACTTGTACGGACGCACGCCTGGTGTGCTCACAGGTGCTGTGATGCTTGCTGAGAGCCTTGCTGAATGATGCGCTCTCGCCCTGTGCAGGCTGGCACTTCCTCAATGGCATTTGTGGGGCTGTTCTGGCCCAGAGTTTCCTAATGCAAGACGGCGCCCTCTCTGGCCACAGCATTCCAACGACTGGCCGCACAGCTTGCAGATCGCGCCGCACAGCCAGTCAAAAAAGCGAGGGTGCTGCTGCCTAGAGAGCTGCTGACGCTGACACAACAGGCTCGCCATCCAACTCCATACTGGGCGGCTGCAGGCGCCCTCCACCTCAGTTTCTGCGCTCGCTACAAACTGTGAAAGACAAACCCACATGCACACGGCCTGCACGCCTGTCTGTCAACCGAAAGTCCCCAAAGCACCACTGCAAGTCAACACCTGGGAGAATCTCTGTCAGCTGGACCTGCGACACGTTCACAAACGAATACGACTCCTCCCTTGGCAGAGGAGGAGGGAGAGTGAGGTGCGCCTCTCACCGTCGGGGCAAGCAACCAACCACAGGCACACCTCTCAACTCACGCAGGTTCTGGCTACCTCGCAACACTCTGGTTATGACTGTTGCACTACGCGCCCATGCAACGCGCACATGCTGTCCTATCCCTGTTCCCTCTCTCTCACACACAAAGCCCGCACCGTCACCCGCTCCCGTTCTCTTGCAGTCTTGTCTGTCTGGGCTGGGCCCGTGCACACGCTGTTGCTGCTCGCACGGCGTTCGCTTTGCTGGCCCCCACAGGCGCCCACAGCGCAGCGGTGCGCGCCCTGGGGACCTGAACCCTAGCCCCGCCTCGGCACGCCGCATGCGTGCCCCCATGAGTCGCAAACGCCCAGCGCACCCCCTGCACCACACACGCACACACACACAGCAGCAACCTCCGCACGCCACACCAGGCTTCCCTCAGCAGCCATGCAGTCCCCGGCGGTCCAGCGTCAAGCGTCGTGCTGCGGTCATGGGTCCTCTCGTCACGCCCACACCCCGGATCATTTTCTATTGCCCCTAGAACACAACATTGAACAGGCGCTCTCGCTCTCGATCGCAAACAGCAGCCGTTGTGCCACCTCTCAGATGCTGCAGTTGCTGCAATACAACACGAGAAGGGGAGAGGAAGAGAGAGAGACAGGAGGCGAGAAGCCATACACACAGTTGCGCCAGCCGCCAGCGATGCTTGGGACGCGCTATTCCAACTAGTGACCTACTAACAGCCCTGTCAACCAGGGCGCGCATGCCCCAGTGCATGCTTGGCCCATCCGACCAGTGCTCCCTTGCTTCCTTGCCATTTGGGCCCGCCCCGCCACCTCACGCCATGCCTCTGCCACGCTCCGGCGCGCTGCCATGCCCGCCAGCCACACTCCGCCGCCACGCCCTGGCCAGTGCTGGTGATGGCGGTGATGACGCCGACCTCACCCTCACAGCGTGTGCCGTTGAGCAGGGCCTGGCGTGATAGTGGTGGGTTTCCATGTTGCCCCGGCCTCACAGCAGCAGGCCGTTGAGCAGGCCCTGGTAGTGCTGGCGGTGGCGGTGCTGGCGGTGGAAGTGATACGCGCTTTGCTGCCTCACAGGATGCCGTTGAGCAGGCGCTGGTAGTAGTCGTACTGCCGCGTGCGCCAGGCGTCCAGCGAATCGCTGATGAGGCCCAGCACCTCCTTCATGGCCTGCACCTCTGTGAGGTTGAGGCTCAGGCGCTTCTCCAGCGTCTTGACCGCACGCTCACCTGCGGTTGTGTGCAGCAGGCAGGCAGAGGGCACAGCAAGGTAGGTGTGAGGTTGAGGTGTGAGGGCGAGGTTGACTGCATGCTCACATGCGGTGGTGTGCGGAGCACTGGGCAGGTGCGAGGCGTCAGGGGCCACTGGGAGTGTAATGCAGGACAGGCGACACTGGGAGAGGGGCGTAAGGCAGGACAGGCGCGCACGTGTGGAGGAAAGCCATGGCTCGATCCTCTCCTTTTCCCTTAACGCCGCGCCACCCACCAATCTTGAAGCAGGGCAGCCCGCTCTTGGCCATCACGCCAAACGTGCCCTCTACCACCTCTGCTACTCCCTTATCGCCAAGCCACCCACCGGTCTTGAAGCAGGGCAGCCCGCTCTTGGCCATCATGCGCACGAGGAGCAGGATGCGGTCCGAGTGCTTGCGGCACGCGAGAAAGCCCTGGATCATGAGCACCTGCAGGCAGCACACACATGCACACGCACACAAAATGAGGCCTGCCTGGCGATCTTTTGTGACGGCTGCAGCATCATGGCACCTGTCGTGAACGCCATGCAATGATGATGATGATGATGATGATGATGATGATGATGATGATGATGATGATGATGATGATGACACAATGAGGTGTCGAAAGACCTCATGATGTACATGCAGGCCCAACCGACATAAAGATGCAGCCCACAACCCTGGCAGCTCGCCAGGAGCACCCACGAGAAACAAATGGCGCCGCCTGCATGCCTGGAAACACCTTGGCGCCCTGCAAGTGCAGCTCCCTGTGGAAGCAGAAGAAAATAAAAGACTCCTTTGGGGCAACATAAGAAAAGCAAAGACTCCCCAAAACAGAAGAAAGCAAAGGCTCACCTTGAAGTAGTCAAACAGCTCGCTGGGCTTGCCCTCCGAGTTGCTGCCCATGACCTCGAGCAGCTCCCTTGTCAGCTTGAACGGCGCCGACTCAAAGTTGACGCCTCCCGGGCTGTTGGAGAGCATGAAGCCAAAGTCGATGTGCACCAGGTGGCCCTCATCGTCCAGCAGCACGTTGCCATTGTGCCGGTCCTTGATCTGTGTGGGCCAGGTGCAGGCAGGGCGGGTCAGGGCGGGGTGTTTTTACATATCTGCCCTCTCAGCAGCACGTTGCCGTTGTGCCGGCCCTTGATCTGTGTGGGCCAGGTGCAGGCAGGGCGGGGCAGGGCGGGTCAGGGCGCTTGCGTCATCACCCCCATCATTGCATGGCGCTCATGGCAGGTGCCATGATGCTGCAGCGTCACAAAAGATCGCCAGGCAGGCGTCGCCAACGGCGCTTGCGTGCGTGTGTGTGTGTGTGGTGTCGGTTCATCCGTTGCGGGCGTGCGACATGTCCCGCAACACGTGGCATGTGTACGAGAGGGGCTTGCATGGCACGCCATGCCCATACAAGAACCATGTGTGCAGGACACAGCATGGTCCGTGCGAGTGGTGCAGTCCTTGCAACGTGGGTGCAATCACAACGGCAGCAGGCGGCTGTGGAGGTTGAGGGCATGGGTGCAGCGCAACGCCGGGTGCAGCGCAGCGAGTCAGCACGCCATCTGTCAGCATCACCACATCTTTGCACATCACGTGCCAAGCGCAAAGCGCCAAGACAGCGAATGGCTGATGCACGACAAGAGCCCTCACCTGCATGAGGTAGCAGATGATGGAGTAGGCGGCCAGACTCTCGGTGAACTTGCGCTGGGCCACCTGGCACCTGCACACAGCAGAGCACATACGCAGCACGCTGGCGATCTTTTGTGACAGCTGCAGCATCATGACACCTGCCACCAACGCCATGCAATGATGATGATGATGACACGCAGCACGCACACAGGTGTTTGGCTACGCGAGTACCATGCCAGAGCGTCTGCCTGGCCCTCAAGTGCCGTCTGCACCGGCACCGCAGCGCACACACATATCAAGAGTTTTCCCTCGTCGAGCACTCGTTTGCGTTTAGGCTGCTGGACGGGAAATGTGATACGCCCACTGAGGTGCCACACACAGACACAGGCCACACACACACACACACACACACACACACACAGGCCACAGCGCAATCAAAAGCGTGCACCGCCATTGTTTGCCAGAGCGCGACGTTCCAGGCGTGTTCCCATGTGGCCTGCCTGCTGCAAGCAGTGCCGCAACCATGCCCCTGCACACACTCTGGCGTGCCCTTAGCCCATGCACTCACTCTGGCGTGCCCTTTGGCCACTTTGCGAAGAAGTGGTCCGAGAGCGAGGAGCCAGCAGGGGAGCGGTGCTTGACCGTGTGGATGGACAACGCGTCGGGAACCACCTCAATCATGGCCGTCCTGCACTCACACATCAGGTGCAGGCAGGCAATGCACTCCATCAGCCTACCAGTTCAGCCTGCTCCCTGCACGGTCTCACCCTTTCACCCTACAACACCCTGCTGCACCCGTTGCTTGCACCAGCTCAAACCTCTGTGCCCAGCCCGACATACAGCAACTGCAAACTCAGGCGAAACAAGGAGCCCACTGTTGGAGCAAGGAACCCACTGTTGGAGCCCACTGTTGGAGCACGGGTCTCACTTGTTGGACGTGACGAGGATCTCGTAGGGCCGTACCCACAGCGGCAGTGACGCCTCGGCAAAGATCTCGCCAAAGGTGCGGATCAGCTGCAGCGCCAGCACCTCCTGCGCGAGCGAGCGTGGACAGGCGGCGAGACATGCACACGCCTTTGGTGGCGGAAGCATGCAGTGCGTGTGCTGCAGCGTTGGCGCACAAGCGTCATGCTGACAACCAGCGTGTCGCAACGAGTAGTGTAGTGGTTGCACTGCCCTGCTCATTGACCCGCACGGCGGCATTGCCGCCAGTGTGAACGCCGCCGCACCTGCCGGCATCATCATCCCTTGCAGGTGCTAACCCTAACCCTAACCCTAGCCCTAACCCTAACCCATGGCATTCGCAGTTGCCATGTATAGCAAACCGGTGGTGCCGCACCTGCCGGCAGTCGTCTCCGCTCTTGACGATGAGGCACCGCAGCGCCCAGCCCTTGCGCGGCCCGTGAGGCGACTCGCGCTGGATGCGCCGCGCACGCGCCGCCCACCTCTCACCGTACACCTGCACGCCACCACGACACAGGAGGAGCCCAGCACACACGCCTTGACCTCTGAGCTCTCGAGGTTTGGGTGAGCAAAATTCAAGGTGCGAAGAAATGGCCTCCCAAACGCGTTCGCGTTGAAAAAGACAGAAGAGAGCAGGACGGGCTAGACGGACAGTCTAGCCTAGCATAGCTGTAACCCTAACCCTGAGAAGACGCACCGCCCAGGCCTCGCGCCGCCGCTTCTCCGACACGGCGTCAAGCTTGACGCTGCTCGGCGGCACGCCCTGCGCCCACCCACTCTCCGCCCTCCCCAGGCTCTGCTGCTGCAGCTGCTGCCCGCTCGACAACCGCCGCGCCTGCGCCCCCCCGCCGCCACCACCCGCCACCGCAATCGCAGCGGTGGCCGCGGGACCGGTGCCGGAAACCGCCGCAAGCTCCGCGTCCCGTTTAGACTGCGCCAGGTCAACGTCGATGGGCGCCAGCGCGTTGCCTGCCTTGGCACGGTTGCCACCGCCGCCGCCGCCGCTGCTGCTGCGAGCGCTGCTGGCCCCGGATCCCGACTTGCCCTGCTGCCGGGAGGACTGTGCCTGTCGCTCGCCGAGAGGCAGCTGCTCCGCCTGGTGTGCACCATTGCCGCTGTGCTGCGCCGTTGGCCGCGCCGATTGGTGGGCTGCTGCAAGGTCCGGAAGCGACGCCAGCGTGAGCTCCGCGTGCTGCCTAACCTCGTGCATGGCGCCGCCGTTAGGGCCCGGCGAGGGCTTGGCGGCAAGCCCTAGCAGCGTGGGCGGCAGCGGCAGAGTGGGCAGCGGTACGGATCCCGGTGTCGCCGTGGACACGGGGGAGAGGCCTCCGGCTGCGGCGGCGGCGGCGGAAACGACGGTGCTGTTGACGAGGACAGGCAGGCGGCCGCTGCCGTCACCGCCGTGCGCCGTGTAGTGGTGCTGCGGCGGCGGCGGGGCGGGCTGCTGCGGGAGGAGCCCGCGTGGGGAGGGCAGGTCGGTGAGTTGCGCTGCTTGGGGGAAGACGAGGCTGCTGCCGGCGCTGCCGAGCGCCGCAGCAGAAGCGCTGACGGCGTCACTGCCGTGGCTGCTGCTGTTGTTGTTGCTGTTGTGGGCGGTGTTGGAGGGTGGCGTGCGTGCGCTGGCGGCGTTTCCATCGCCATGCTGGTGCGGGCGTGGCGGTAGTGCAGAGGCAGCGCCGGTTGTGGTGGTGGTTGTCGTGGTCGGGAGGGTGGCAAGTGAGCTGAAGCTAGCGTACGAAGCGTGCACGGCGTGCTCCTCGCCTGCGCTGTGCGCGCCGCTGCTGCCGCCACCCACCGCCAGACCACCACCACCACCACCGCCACCAGGACCGCCACCAGGACCGCTGCCGATGACGCCAGCGCTCGCATCCGCGCCGTCCTCCTGGCCTGCCGTGTGCGTTCCGTCGTCGTCCTGCTGCAGCGGCGGGCCTAGCTCCGGCGGCGGCGGGATTTCAGAGATCTTGAGCTGGGTGGCGACCATGCTGATGGCTTCGTGGGAGGGCATGCGGCGCGACTTGCGGTAGGGGGAGATGATTGCGAGGTTGACGCCGTTGGCCACCTCGAGCTGCACCGACACCATTTTTGGGCCTGCGCGGGCGTAGAAGCATTGGGCGGCAGTCACCCACCCAACACGATGCGTCAGCAGCAGCCTGAGCAACCTGTGGGCCAGCGTGACCTGACCCCTCCGCTCTCCCGCCTACATATCAACCTGCCCCCTACGCCACCCCCATCCTCATCGTCATGGTCCGCTGCCGCCCGTGGGCACCTTCTTCCCACTCCAATCACCACCACGAACAGCCCCAAAGGCAGTATGACCCACTGCCCCAGCGCGACCCTGGAGCACGCTCACTCGCATAGCTCCCGGCCATCGAACCGCCCCACGCGCCCCCCACGCCACCCCCCTCCTCATGATCCTCATCCTCATGGTGTCATAGCCCTAAGGCAGCAAGACCCAGCCCTACGCACTCACCCGCATAGCTCCCGGCCACCGAACCGCCCCACGCGGCCCCCACGCCACCCCCCTCCTCCTCCTCGTGATCCGCCGTCGGCCTCGCGCACAGCCCAATCTTGGAAAGCAGGTTCAGCGCCTTTGCCGACCCCGACGTGAGCAGCGACGAAGGCGTGCTGGGCGTGGTGGTGGACGACGCTCCCGAGTTGCCCGTCGTGGCCAACGCCGCAGCAGCCGCGCTCGGTGTCGGCGTGTTGCCGGTACCAGGGCCTCCTGCGTCGCTATCCCCACCGTTGCTGCTGCCGCCGACGCTGGTCTGCGGGGCGCCGAGGAGGCCGCGTTGTGGTTGCTGTAGTGGGTGTGATTGGTGCGGGTGGTGGGGGAGGGGAAGGGTGGTGGTGGTGGTGGTGGCGGCAGCGGCGGAGGAGGGGATGTGGAGGGGCGGGAGGGTGGCAGCGTGGCGGTCGGCGGGGGCTGGGCTGCTGCCCCGAGGGGCGCTGTTTTGGGAGGCGGCGGCGGCGGCGGCGGCACGGCGGGTGGCGGCGGCGGCGACGGCGGCTTCGAACTCGGCGGCAGCTGGGAGGACGCGAATGTGCACCTGTGCAGGCAGAAGAACGCAACAGCAGACAGGGTAGCAGTGTGGGTGTGAGGGCGTGTGCAGCTGGCGTATAGTTATGGCAAGCCTCCCTTCCTGTTGCCTTTGTCAGGCGAGTCCCAGCAGGTAACTGAGACACACGTGTAGCGCAGCACACACCTGGCGCGGCGGGACATCTGAACCATCCCACTGGTATCCAGAAACAATTTGTGCGAACCGAGGCTCGCACCACGCAGGGCCATGCCTGCGCCACCCATCCAACTGCCAGAGAGGTGGCTTGCGACCTTGTATGCGAACGCAACACAATCACACGCACCTTGATGAGTGGCGCGTCTCCGCGCAGGGAAGCCAGCGCCCCCGCCATCTTGCTGCCAAAGCCGTGCGTCCCCGCCGCCCCCGGCGCGGCAATCGAGTGGGCGGTTGCCATGCGCACGGCCAGCGGCGCGGGCAGCGCTCCCGCCTGCACCAACTCATCCAGCTCCTGAGCGGACAGCGGCGAAGCGGTGCGTTGCACGTCGGGGGCTGAGATGAGCCGCCGCATGGAGTCGGCGAGCAAGCCCTGGTAGGGCTTGGGCGGCAATGGTGGTGGCAATGGCGGTTGTGGCGCCAGGGCGGGCATGGAGGCGAGGAGGGCGGCGGCGGCGGGCGCGGCAGCGGTGGCGCTGCCGGCAGAAGACGACGGCGCGGTGAGGGACAGGGGCGGCGTGGCGGTGGTGGCGGTGGCAGGTGGAGGGCTAGGGTTGGAGGGGAGGAGGACGCGTGAAAGGGTGCTGAGGGCGCTGGCCCAGGAGCTCTGCTCCTGCACGAGCTGCGGCTCTTGCTGCTGCTGCTGCTGTGGCGGCTGCTGTTGCTGCGGCTGGCGTTGCTGAAGGTTGACCGGCTGCGGCTCATGGTGATGGATCCGTGAGGGCGTGGCTGCCGCCGTCACCGCAGGCAAGCCCTCGTGCCCCATGCTGTTGCTGCGCCGGTGCCCTTCCCCGCCGGCGCCGGCGCCGCCGGCCCGCTGCTGCTGGTTAGCGTGGTGAAACGGCGACTGGCCCGAATGACTCGACGTGGTGGGCAGCAGGGCTGCTGGCTGGGGAGCTGTGAGCGACGCAACCGACGCCTCCACCTGCTGGTGCTGCTGGTTGTGCAGGTTGAGCGCCGGTTCAGACGCCGACGCCGCGACGACCCCGCTCCCGCCGTTCGCACCGCTCCCACCGCCGCCGCCCGCGCCGCTGGCAGACTGCGACTTGACCACCAGCACCTGCTGCGAGGACGAGGACGACGCCACCGCCGCCGCCGCCGCTGCCGCCGATTGCGTGCTGCTGGCGTCAGACTCGACGGTCTGCCGGCGCCGGTGCGGGATCACCATTGCAGCTGCGCCGGTCGACGAGACGGTCTGCTGCAGCGCACCGGCAGCCGCGGAGAAGCTGCTGCCGCTGCTGCCCGCCTGCAGCGGGAACACCGGTGCTCCGCTGCCGCTGCCATAGCCGTTGCCGTTGCCTGCCGACCCCATCATCATGCCGCTCAGCAGCCCGGCGCCGGTTGATGCCGCCGCAGGCGGCTGACGCGGCGACAATGCTTGCAGCTGCTCGCCGGCAGCGGCGGAAGACGTTGTCGCGGCGCCGCTGCTGCTCTCAGTGCGGCTGTTCCCGCTGCGAAACACCGCGCTGACGGCTTCAAACGCGGCGGCAAACGGGGCAGCCATGGAGCGGGTGATTGCGGCGGTGGAGTCGTCTGCTGCGGCGGTTGGTGACGTCATCGCCTCGCTTGCCCCGACAGCGCCGGCGGCGGCGGTGGCGGTGGTGGCTAGTGCGTTGTCTTCCGGTGAGGCTGGCGCGGCGACCACGCCACCTGAGGGCTTGCCACCGCCATGCGCAGCGGTGGCGGCGAGGGCTTTGGTGATGGGCAGCGGCTGGGTCGGAGTCGAACCGCCTCCCGGCGTGTGCACACGGGTGTTGACACTCTCTGGCGCACTGCTGCAGGGCAGTCCGGACGAAGTGGCGGTGCTGGGAACCTGGCTGCAGGCGGTGCCCACCGTGCCGGTCGCTGGCGAGTCACCGCCAGCGCCGTTTGTGGCGGTGGGCGATGTGCCGGCGGTGGTTGGCACCGAGGGCGCGCCATCGCCATCACCGTCCCGAACCCGCTGCTGCTGCTGCTGCTGCTGCTGGGCGTGGAGGTGTGTGTCCCGGCTGTTGGCCGGCTGTGAGGTCTTGAGGGCGGCGTCGTTGGGGTCGTCGGGTGGGTTGTCGGAGCCTGCGGGAGGCAGCGGGTGCGCGGGTTGGCTGGCGATGACGCTGGCCAGGTATGGGGAGAGGGCGGTGAGGGTGCCCTGCACGCTGTGGAGCGTCTTTTGGGGAAGGGCGGGGAGGTTGGGCTGAGCGGTGAGCAGGGAGGAGGCGCTGGGGCTGAGGCCCCAGGGGCTAGTGGAGGAGGAGGTCGCTTCGTCGGTGAGGAGCACCTCGATCGCGAGCATGAAGGGAGCCTGTGGGTGGCAGCAGTAACAAGGAGCAGAGCAGCGATTGAACTACCTGACAGCACAGCAAGAGTTGGGGCCGTGCGCGCTCTCATCTGGAGCAGCAGCACGGCGAGATTGTCCTTTTAAGCCTCACCTTTTCCCGGGAGTTGAGCAGCACCGCCTCCTTGGTGCTGATGCGCACCACGCGCTCGTTGCGCTTGCCCATGGGGAACCAGACGGCGATGTCGCGGCGCACAGTCTTGTCCAGCTCGCGGTTGATGGCGTCGAGCGTGTGGCGCAGGGCACGCTGCCGCTCGTCCTGCCGAGAGACACAGACGCACATGCATGACCAGGCAGTTCTGGCAACAGGCAGCGACCGCAACCTTCCAGAACAACCTGCCTCCCACAGCCCCACCTCGTGACGGCATGCACTACAACCATGCACCATCACCATCAGCACGCCACAGTCACACACCTGCCACCACCACCACCACCACCACCATCACCATCACCATGCACCATCAGCACGCAACACAGCAACACACCTGGGAGATGCTGGCCAGGCTCGAGCTCGCCTCACACAGCGCGTCAACAAAGTCCCGTGTGGCCCCGTACGTATCATGCCGCAGCCGCGTCACCGGCGACAGCGGCGTCGCCGCCGAGGGCAACCCGCCCGCCACGTCATCATCCGACAGCATGCCCTCCTCCTCCGCCACCGCCACCACCGCCCCGCCCAGGCTCTTGTGCAGCAGCGCCGTGACGCCCTCGCCGTCACCCAGCTCCTTGCGTATCCGCTCCATGTGCTGCACGATGGACTGCTGCTTGGAGTGCGGGTGCGGTGGGGGGTGCAGTGCTACGAGGGCGGTGGGTGCAGCGGCGGCGGCGGCGGCGATGGGGGCGGGAGGCCGCGGGGGAGGTGGTGGCGGCGGGGGGGGCGGGGCTCTGTGGGTGGGGCTGACGGTGATGGAGAGTCCAGGAGGGGGTGGGATGGGCGTGCAGCTGCCGGCCGAGTAGAGCATTTCCTGCTGCTCATGCTGTTGCTGCTGCTGTTGTTGGTCTGGAGGTGTGGTTGCCTGCTGCGGCGCCGGCGGCTGGAGGACGGTTGAGCCCACGGGGGTCGTGGAGGGCGACGCCACGTTGACGCACGCGTGCTCTGTGCTCTCGTCAATCTGCGTGAGGATGCCTGGCGCTGCAATCATCATGGTGGTGTGGTAGGGCTGCATGCTGCCGCCGTGGTGGTTGAGGTGGTTGTTGGGGTGGTTGGGTGAGCTGGCCATGACGAGGTTCATGGGGGCTTGCATGAGAGGGCTGAGGATGGGCGACATGAGTCCGCTGGCTTCAGGGCTTAGGGTTGCCATGGGGCTGAGGGGGTCCAGCTTGGTGATGCGGAACGGCACGTCCTGCATGGGCGGTTTTAGGGCAGGGCAGCGGCAGCGGCTGTAAGCGCGTGGCATTCTGCACGAACTGGCTTGTGGCGTGGCATGACGTGCCTGCCTGCCAGGCTGCCAGGCGGCTCTCCTGCTGCTGGCAGGGCTGACTCATGGCACTCCCCGTGGCTCTCTGACAGCTGACCATGCTGCCACAATACGCACGCCATCGTTGGCTCCTGCTGTTGCTGCACCGGCAGCTGGTCAGCCGGTGTTCAACTTCCTGCCCTTCCGCTGCCGGCCCCGCCCCGCCACTAGCTAGCAGCATGAGCCAGCTGGCCTGTTCGGACTGCTGCTCCCTGACCCCGTCGACGCACACCTTCACCGCTGATGGTGCTGCTGCTGGCCTGCACGCATGTGCCTGTTCCCTGCTTCTTAACGGCCTGCCCCTAGCCGTTCTGGCTCTCACCCATTGCCCCTCCAGCGCCGCCCGCTCGCACTTGTCCTTGAGCTGCTCCAGCGCTTTGCTCTTGTCCTTGTTGCCTGCGGCTGCCTGCATGTCCTGGCACAGCGCTAGCAGGTACCAGTGCACCTGCAGGTAGGCAGGAGGGCAGCCGGGAGGCGCGCCGTGCCAGACTGCACCCCTGACGCTCGTGCGGGGCCCCTCCCCGCCACGCTGCCAGCACCAGCAGGGCTACATGGTCTCCAGCTTGCTACCAGCACGGCACCACGCATCCCTGTCGGGTCCGTGGCGTGCTGTCAGCCCAACGCCGCGCACCTTGAGCGCGATGGGGAAGGACTTGCTGCAGAGCGCGACGATGGTGCGCTCGAGCGTGGAACCCGGCTTGGCCACAGCGAGGTAGACGAACTGCATCAGGAAGCGCTCGATGGCGCTCTCGTGCATGTTGTAAAGCTTGTTGCAGAGGTAGTCCTCCACGCCGGGCGTCGGGTTCTGCCACAGGTACTGCAGGCACATCCACTCGTTGAACCACTCGCTCTCGAACAGCCGCAGGAGCAGGTCCTGCCTCCCAGGCGCCTCCTTCTTGCTGCCGAACATCTTGAGCGAGTCCATGCCGCTCTCCCCGCCGCGCGCACTGAGCGCCGCGAACTGGTTGGCTCACGGCGCGAGCCGTCCTGCCGCTGCGCTAGCTAATCGGAGCCATGGTGCAGTGCGGGAGCTGCTCCTTCCTGCTCCTCCACGCCCAGGGTTCCTGCCCTCTGCGAGGCGCTGCGAGCTCGCGCTGCTGCGTGATGTGCGCCAGCGGGGGCCAAACTCTGCGACGATCGACGATGGAATGCGCGCGCACACTCACTTGCCCCCGCTCCGCCCGCGCATGGCGATCGATCCGCTCGGCTGCACCGGCTGCTCCTCCTCGTGCAGCCGGAGCTGCATCTGTTGCTTGGTGGATTGGTGCTCACAGGGCCAGAGTGCAGGGTCAATCGATCACCACTGACGCACCGCTGCCCAAGCCGCTACCCTGGCGGCGCGCGGCATTCCCCCCTCAAAGCTTGAGCTCCTTGGGCGAGACGAGGATGCCGTCCTTGTCTGCGTAGACCCAGTCGCCAGGCTTGAACGTCACGCCGCCAAAGCTCACGGGCACGTCGCGCAGCCCTGCGGCGTGGCGCACGCGTGCAGTGCCTCCACAAACAGCGATGCTGGCTCAAGCACAGCCACAGGACATGAGGTTAAGCTCCCATGCGCCTAAGCTCTCACCTGGGTCGCGCTTGGAGCTCTTGAGCGGGTGCGTGGACAGCGCCTTGACGCCCAGCTTCAGCTCGCCTGCGTGGTCAGGCAGGTGCACAGCATGTTGTTGGACCAGGTGTACAGCACCACCCGCTTCATCTACATGTGTATGAACTGGTCCACATGACTCACCAATGACCTCGGAGTCCCGGATGCAGCCGTTGACGATGATACCCTGCAAGAGGCAGCACCGGTAGATACAACAGGTGACCCGTGCGCCTTGTGTGCTACTGGCAGGCAACCCGTGCGTCGTTGTGTGCCACTTTCAGGCAACCCGTGCGTCTTTGTGTGCTGATGTGCAATTGCACATCAGGGCGAATCCGCCGGCACGCCAGGGCACCCAGGATCAGTGGCGGGGAAGATCAGTGGCCTGTCCAGGACTGCCTGTGGGCAACGCAGGGCCCTCCCGCACTCACGCTCCAGCCGTTCTTGACAGCGCTCTCCGCCAGCTGGTCGCCAAGTAGGGCACAGCGCATGGAGGCGCCCCCGTCCACAACCAGCACTCGGCCGTTGCCTGGTTGGCCCAGTGCCTGCGTGTGAGTGATTGTCCGAGGGATTGGACATTGGGCTGCTCGCACCTCAAATGCACAGGAGCCTGCATGCACGCGAGCCTGCTTCCACCGCATGGGATGAGCGACACGCGAGAGACGATGTAGACGTCAACTCACACCCTACTTTTGCAGCGGTGTGTGGACAGTTCGTTCGTGCATAGGTGCCTTGGTGACTGCTGCTGACCTTGGTGCCTTGGTCCAGCGGCCTGAAGCCCTGTTTTGCACGCAACACACACACAAACCTGCCCGGCCTAAAACACTCACTTGGCGGACCAGCGGGTTGTTCTCAAAGCACCTGACCGTCGAGACCTGCAGTGTGTGGCAGGACGTTGGTGCCTTGGTGGCTCGGTGACTGCATGCTCTGGCCTGGGCTGGTGCCTAATCTTTCCTCGCTGCTGATCCGTGCTGCCTTGGTTGCCGCGGCTGGGCCGCCCCGTTTGCAAGGGCGCCGCACACACCTGGCCCGAGAACTTGAGCACGCCGCCATAGTCCTTGAACAGCCCCGGCGTCACGGCATTGACCTCACGAGTCGCCAGCACGTCCACTGGCCTGCAACGCGATCAAACAGTTCTGAGATTGCGTGCGTTCACACTCAACACCATGCGCCCACAGGCTGGCCGTGAGCTTGCACTGCAATGAGGATTGCAGAAGCACCAATAGGGAAGCTCACTCTGGCATGTAGACGTCAGCAAGGTCTGCCGTCCCCTTGCGGTCTGCATCTGCGGGCGGGTAGACCGGCGGAAGCTCGCTGCGGGTGCGGGTGGACGTCGTGATGCTGGCTAGAGGCAGGTGGCTGCCGCCGCTGCCGATGAAGGATGCAGCCAAGCCCCTGGCCTTGCAGCTGACGGCGTGGATGGGCCCAGGCGCTCCGCCGAGGGTGACGTGCAGGCTGGCGAGCACGCCAGAGCACAGGCGCGCCAGGCCGTGCGTGTGCAAAGGCAGCGGCACCATCTGTGCGTTTTGGGCCGAGTCTGAGCAGCTTTCACGCTCTGGATTGCGCTGCGCACGCGACCGTGCGCACATAGGGTTTGCGGACGCTGAGCAGAGGACGCTGACCCAGTTAGGATAGTATCAGGACGCCCGTGTTGCAGCAGCTGCCACCGGGCTGCTCAGCTTGCAGGCCAGTTTGGCCTCACAAACAGATCGCAATCGCGGATGGAGAGCAGCAGCAGCAACTAGAGCTGCAGCGGAGGAGCGCGTCACGTTTGGGAGGTACTAAGCATCAGCGGACGCGATGGGCGACTTCCAGGAGCTCTCGGAGCTGCTGCAGGGACTGCTCTCAGCCTCGCCATCGTCCGCAGAGGTGGACCCAGCCGAGCTCGGCATCACGCTGCAGGCCTTCAGGGACCGCTTCCTCACCCTGCTCGACTACAAGGTGCTGTGCACCTCCACAGTCTGATTGTGGAAGCACATTGCGAGATTCAAAGGCTGGATCGAGCGGCGGCTCGCCATCGGTGCATGCAGGCCCCGAACCAGGCGTCCAGGCAGCAGGTGGAGGCGCTGCTGGTGAACACGGCCAAGTATGGCGAGCAGAGGCTCGACGCCGAGCCCGACAAGAAGCTGGTGCGTGCCAGATCAAGCAGGAGCAGCAGCAGCAGCAAGGGAGAACGCAGTGTCCACAAGCTGCAGGATGCGTGCCATCGCTCAGCTGCAGTGCACGCTCAGCTGCTGCGCCTGGCGCCGCCTTCCAATTTTGTGGCACACGCAGGCGCTGCAGCTCAGCAGTGCGCTGCGCCTGGACGAGGTCCTCTGCGTGGAGTACCTGCTCACTGCCTCTGAGGAGGTGCGCACACTACTTCTAGGCGCACGCAAGCAGCCTACGGCCCGTGCAGGCCAGTCACCTGTTACGATGGTGCAACCATGGCCGCAGTATGGGAGCTTCACGGCAGAGTCGGCAGCGGGCGCGTACATGATGGAGCGGCAGGCGGCAGCCCGGTGCTTGATGCAGCTGCTGGCCGAGGTGGCAGTGCAGGTCACCCTGCCCCAGGACGCATCCAGGTGCAGAACGAGGGGCATGTGGTGATCCCGTGTGTGGGCAGGATGCCGTGGGGTGACGCTGCGCTTGATGGCAGGGTCTGCTAGGTGTGGTTGCCACAGGCATGCCGTGTCAGCAGGTGCAGACAAGCGTGTGGGCCGTGGCGGTGTCTGTGCAGGCATGCGTACGGAGTGCTGCTGCACGACTTTGTGCTGAGCCTGCTGGCGGAGCGGCGACCGGCTGCATCGGGGACGGGCAAGGGGCCACAGGTGCAGACGCGGCATGCATGGGATGGGGTGTGGGGGTGGGCGGGGGAGCAGGGTGACGGGGCCACAGGTGCACACACGGCATGCATGGGATGGGGTGTGAGGTGGGCGGGGGAGCAGGCAGACGGCTTGCAGGTGCTGAAGCGGTGTGTGTAGACGGGGCGCGGGGGAGCAGGCAGAGGGCTCGCAGGTGCTGAAGCGGCACCTGGGACGGGTTGGATGAGGAGCAGACAGGCAGATCTGCTAGATCTATCGATCGGCCACGGTGCAGATACAGCATGCGATGGAGAGTGTCGGGAGCATGCGACGGAGAGGGGAGGGAGCGGCAAGCAGGGATGCCGCAGGTGCTGGCACGGCATGGGGAGGGAGCGGCACGGGGTGTGGACAGGCAACTTGCAGGTCAGCAGTGCGTGAAGCCGGCGCGTGCCAACGGCAGCACGTGCCGGCTGCGTGTGCAGGCGTTGCTCATGCGCCTGATCGAGGTGCTCAAGGACACGTCGCTGGAGGTGACCACGCACAGCGACCTGCAGGAGGTGCGTGCTGCCCTTGGGCGGTATCATCATCATTGCATGGCGTTCACGACAGGTGTCATGATGCTGCAGCCCAGTGTGTCATCATCATCATCATCATTGCATGGCGTTCACGG
>QAXK01002941.1:0-12794 GCA_004335735.1 Chlorella sp. KRBP | reverse complement strand
GATGAGGTAGGTGTGTGTGTGTGTGTCGATATTTGCATCTGTTTGGGCGCCTCGGCGGGGCCGGAGCCACTACCGGGCGTATCAGATGTCTCTCAGCACTCAGGCACGCGAACCAAAAACAAAAGGTCCTGATGCAGCGTGTGTCTTCGTGTGTGTGCAGGGCACGGCGGCCATTACCTTGGCAGCGCTGCTGGTGGCCGCGCGTGCCACAGGCGTGCCCCTGCGCGACCAGCGCATCCTCTTCATGGGCGCAGGTGCGGAGAGGCTGAGGCACGCATCACGCTCGGCAGCACTTGCATCTTGCGCCGAGACAATGGCAGAGTGGGCACAGTGGCAGCGGGTGCTGTGTGCTGTGTGCAGGCGAGGCTGGCACTGGCATTGGCGAGCTGGTGGCACGCTGCATCCACAGGACCACAGGCCTCAGCCTCAAGGTTAGCGTTTGTGCAGACCCCTTCCCACACACACACGCAACATGGTCAACAGGAGCTCCTGCCATGTCTGCCTTCTGCTTTCTGCTTTTGCCTGTGGTGCCAAGCTGCGCTTGACATCGGGTGCAGCCAGCTGAGCTCAGCTGTAAGAGGCTCTTACAGATTGCATGACCTGCAGCTCAGTTAGCCAACCGATGACATCACTCACGCGACATTGTCATCGCGTCATGTACTGCATGGCCGTGCCGTGCAGGAGGCGCGCGGCCGCTGCTTCTTCATGGACTCCCAGGGCCTGGTCTGCGCCAGCCGCCTGAGCCCTAGCCAAGACGGGGCGCATGGCGGCAAGGGCGGGCTGGCGCACCACAAGGTGTCGTTCGCACACGACATGCCGCATGTGGGCGACCTGCTGTCGGCCGTGCAGACGCTGCGGCCCACCGCCCTCATCGGTGAGCCCGTCTTGGTAGCCTTGGTGCTCTTGGCTTTGCTACATTGCCGTTATATAACGGCGGTGGTCTTCAGCTGTAGCGGCTGTAGCGGTGGCAATGGTGGTGGCGGTGCAGTGGCGGTGGCGATGGTGCTGCAGTGGCGGTAGTGATGGCGGTCATGATGCAGTGACTGTTAGAGTGGTGGTGCAAGCGTTGCTGCTGCAGGCGTGTCGACGGTGGCGGGCGCGTTCAGTGAGCCCGTGCTGCGCGCCATGGCCCAGGTCAACGCCACGCCCATCGTCTTCCCGCTCTCCAACCCCACCTCCAAGGCGGAGTGCACCTTCAAGCAAGCATGGGAGTGAGTGTGGGCCTCGCTCCCATGCGCTGGGGTGTGTGCAAAGCATTCCAGGCTTGCTGTGCTTGGCTGACTTGTTGCTGCAAAGCGCTGCGTTTGAGTGTGACGCATGCTGCTCTCCACCGTGTGCCGTGGTGCTCGATTACTGATGCAAGCAGCTGTCTCGCCTGCTCAATTGCAGGTGGACGGGTGGGCGCGTCATGTTTGCCAGCGGCTCGCCCTTTGACCCCATCACCTCCACACCCACGGGCGGAGGCGCCCCGGTGGTGGTGCGCCCAGCACAGGCCAACAACGCCTACGTGAGTCCCTCTCTTTAGGGGGGCGGGGCGGCGCCACCTGTATGTATGTGGCGCTGCTTGAGTGCAAGCGACCCATCACCTCAGCACCCGAGGGTGTGGGACCCCCCAGGTGGAGGCAGAGTCACATGCGACACTGCTTTAGTCGGTTTAGTTGACGGGATGTGCCCACCGTGAGCGACGTGTACGATCCCGACGGATGAGGACGAGGTATTTTGGTGCTGTGGTGGCTGGCTGTGGTGTTGCGCGCGCAGGTGTTTCCTGCCGTGGGCATGGCGTCGGCACTGGTGCGCGCGTCCCAGCTGGGTGACGAGGCGTTCCTCGAGGCGGCACTGGCCTTGTCCGAGCTGGCAGACGCACGCAAGGTGAGGAGCCGCTTGGAGGCAAGGGGTGGGAGGGGATGTGAGGCCAGGACTGGTGGCAAGCAGGCCACCAACCGTGTGCGCGACGAAGCAGATCCTGACGAGATCGTGCGCATGTCGCACTTTCCGACTCCGAGGACCCACCGTGCGCCTCTCTCTCCCCTACCCGAATGCGCAGGCGCTGGAGGAGGGTGAGCTGTTCCCTCCCTTCGAGCGCATCCTCGACGTGAGCGCACGCGTCGCCGCCCGCGTGGCCCGCCACCTCGTGGAGACGGGCCTCGGTGTGCGGCCCGCGCAGTGCCCCCCGCACGCGCAGCCCGAGAAGGAGCTGGAGGCCTGGGTGGCACACGTGCGCGCCAACATGTGGCGCCCGCCGCCAGGGCCCGCTGCGGTGGCGGGGCCTGGCAAGCCGTCGCCTGTTGCGGCGGGGAAGCAGCAGCAGCTGGCCACGTCGGCCACGTCGAGCCCCACCGCGCGCATCTTCTGCTCGAGGCTGTGACTCTGAGCGTTCGCGCCGAGGTTTTATGCTTGTGATGCTGAAGAGCTTATTTGTGTGCAACGTGCTGTGCAGCGTGCGTGGTTGCAACGAGGTGTGCA
Organism: Chlorella sp. KRBP; assembly: GCA_004335735.1. Classification (NCBI taxonomy): domain Eukaryota; kingdom Viridiplantae; phylum Chlorophyta; class Trebouxiophyceae; order Chlorellales; family Chlorellaceae; genus Chlorella; species Chlorella sp. KRBP. The sequence goes on along the minus strand of QAXK01002941.1, from coordinate 10,331 downwards.
AGCCAGATCAGGGCGACAGCGCTGCGGCCTGAGACGCAGCGCGGACAGGTTCATCAGCGGCACCTCCGGCTCCCGTCACCATCGCGCCCTGCGCCACGCGAGCGGCGCAGTCGGCGGCGGCGCTGTACACCTTCTCCAGCTCCGGCTGCTGCGCCAGCTCCGGCGCGCCCGCCACCGGCGCAGCCGCGTCCGCGAGGACGAGCGCGAGGGCCGCGTCCATCCACGCCACACGACGCGCCGCCCACGCCTCCATGCTTTGAACGCCCTGAGAGTACTGCTGCTCCGCCGCCTCCAGCGACGGGGTCTGCAGCGCCTCGGCCCACCGCCTGCACGGGTGTGGGGCAAAGTGCACCGCCAGTGGTCCGTGGTTCGCAAGGCACCGCAACCCGGCGCAGACCTCCGAGGGAAACTCACATGCGGTCGCGCGGCGCGGCAAAGGCCAGGGCCTGCACATAGGACTCGAACCGGCTCCCGAAGAAAGCGTCCGACAGGACTGCAGCATCGCCTTGCCGAAATTGCTGCCAGCGACGCGCGACCGCGGCCCTGAACGCCGGCTCCTGCGCGGAGGTGGGCCAAGGTGCGAGAGGCACTGCTCTGGCCGTGGCCGAGGCTGGTCGCCCACAACGCAGGCGTCAACCGCAGGCGCCGGACGCAGGCGTAACCACTCACGCGTGCCCAGGCCGCGCGCCACCACAGCGAAATGCCGTCAACCGGGTCAGAACGGCAGCGTTGCGGCTCGTCGCAGATGTTGAAGCGCCAGCCCTGGGGGCTGATGGCGCTGCCCCCACTCGTACCGTTGCTCACGCCCTGCGCGCGCCGCATACACAGCAGCAAAAGATTGCAATGTCTGCTGGGGCACGACTGCTGGGGCTGTCACCGCCTGGGGCGCCACAGAGGCACGCACGGCGTGGGACGCTAGGGCCAGATCGGCAGTGCGCCCACGCACACACCTGCTGCTGGTAGCCCTCGATGGGGTAGCCGCAGCACGAGCCCCACGCCTCGTTGAAGTCCCACCCTGGTCCCATGATCAGCTTGCCGCCAGGCGCCTGCAGGGGAAAGGGGGAGGAGCAAAGGGCGTGCATTGTCACGGTGCGGGGCCAGGTTGCCTGGCTTAGCCCCACAGTCCCACCACGGCTACGCATGAGCGCCATGAGCCTCAGAGCAGTTGGTATGTGCGCCTTGGTACCTTGTGCATGTACACGCTGCCCCGGGTGAAGTCAGGGTTCTGCGCGCACGCAAGACACACACGGCGCGCGGGCACTCGTGGCGCAAAAAGAAACACGCTGCAGAGCGGGACGGTGGCTGTGCGGTACGCAATGCGTTGCAGTGTCGAGAGCATGTGCGCCTTGAGTGCACACCTTGGTCACCTCCTCCAGCAGCAGGTGGTCGATGAATGCGTCCTGGTCAAGCAATCCACGCCACCCGCCTTCACGCGCGCGAAATGGCGCGCAAGGGCACAGACCCTGACGTGTGACTGCATGGATGGCGTTGTTGTTGTTGCATTGGCCTGACGTGTGACTGCATGGACGGCGGTGTAAACAGTATTGCACGTGTGTGCGCTTGCTTGAGGCTGCCCACCTGAGCCGTTGACGCTGGCGGCGGCGGGCAGGGTGTCGTTCACCACGGCCGCCTCCACCGATGCGAGGTAGCTGCGCAGCGCACATCGCGACAAGCGACCACCTCACCTTGACTCACGTTGCGCACTCTCTTGCAGCTGCATGTGTCGCATGCCTGGCAGCGTGGGAGCCAGGCCCCGCTGGCTTTGCACCGCGCGGAAAGCTGCCCTCAAAGGCCGTGTTCACCTTGATGCCCAGGCGACCAGCATGGACTCGTTGCTTGCCGGTCCCGTGCCCTGCTGCTGCCGGTTGGCGCCCTGCGGCCACATCACCCAGTGGGCACGACCTTTCGTTCAACACTGCTTGCGTGAATGCACATGCACGAGGGCGCAGCACCAGCGGTCTTGCAGCAGCAGCGCCTTTACGCAACTCTACGTACACCATGCACGTGCCTGGGTGGCTTGGTGACTGCATGCTCTGGCCTGGGCTGGTGCCTAACTTTCCTCGTGGTGATCCGTGCTGCCTTGGTTAATGCGGCCTGGAGCCCCATATGTAAGCTACTACACACACCATGGACGTCAGCAATGCGCACCTTGAGCTGTGGCTCGTGCAGCACGTACGTGAGCTGCCTCCCATCCCCCGCCGGGCACCCTCCGTTGACAACACCACCGCCCTCCGCATCCATCACCGCGCCCTGCGGCAGCCCGAGCAGCGCCAGCTGCTGCGAGCTGAGTCCTCCACCCGCTGCTGGCGCGCTGGGTGGGGTGGGTGGGAAGAGTGCCAGGGTGGCGCGCACGTCCTTGGGCCACAGGCTGCGCTCGTAGCCCCAAAGGTACCCCCCTGCACATGCAGGTAAGCATGTCCCATAGCCACACATGATGACTGCTTGCCAGGAATGGCACATCGCGCGCGTACGCGTCACACATGGCATAGGCATCATTTGCAAGATGCAGTGGTCCAAGTGGTCCGAGACAGCAGCTGTTGCTGCTGTCTGCAACTCCTCCACACCTGACAGGTCTCCTCGCGCCAGGCTGGCCTTCTTGACGTTGATTCGGTGAGGGCCTAGCTCAATCTTTTCCATGGCCAGGAAGACGCCGCGGTAGTGCTGCACCGACAGGGTGGTGGCGTTGTCCTGCGTGGGCACCACGCAAGCCAAGCAAGCAAGCAAGCACGTGAGAGAATCAGCCCTCCAATAGCTCTCTCCAGACCTCTGCAGCACGGAGGTTGGCAGCGTGGCACAGCACAAACGCATGGTTGTCCACACACACTGGGCGCAAGGAGCTGCATCGTGCGCCTGCCCAAGGCGCGCATGCATGGGCACTAGGGCTGAGACCTGAACCCTGAACATCGCTGTCGCACCTGGATGAGGAAGACCTCGCAGTAGGCGTGCGCCGGTGCCCAGCGGGCCGCACCACCCATGGCGCGCGCCACGTCTAGGGCTAGGGCGTTGCGCATGCCGAGGGTAGGGTCTAGGTCGTCGCCGTACAGCACCCACTCGGTGGCGCTTGGCATGCCTGCGACAGACAAGTTGAGGGCACGCCTGGGTTGAGTCATTGCCACGCCTTCAAGACAAAAAGCTGTGTTCATGTCCTGTGCAGTTGCTGGTGCTCCTGCGCCTCCATGTCTGCTGCCCTTTCACGCCAACGGGAGCAAGCCACCCTCACCATCTGCTAGCACTCACCCAGGAAATGCAAGCCATCCTTGGACGCTTCCCCGTCCTCCCCCGCGTCCCCACGCGCGCCCTTGCGCTGCTGCTTCTTGCTGCCGCCCGCCACCTTGAAGGTGAGGCCCAGCGGCTTTTTGTACATTTGCACCGCTGAGCTGGAGCCACGCACCTTGACCGACACTTCCATGTCCTCCAGGTCCACACCTGCAGGCAAAGAGGGCAAAGAGTGTGTGCAGGTTGGTCAAGCATGCAGATGATCTCGCACCCTTCCACCGCCCCAGTAACACCCGCAGGTGGTAGGTGGGCTTGACAGTGCCTCCAAAAGGCTTTTGAGACACCACCTCGCCGCCAGCGGCTACGCCAGATGCAAAAGGCTATTAGTAAGCACACCTGTAACACTTGCACTCACTCACCATCAGGTGCGCCGCAGGTGCAGGCCCGCCCCGCCACCGAGCTGCGCACCGGCACCACCCTGCCGCCAGCATCCACCACCACCACGGGCAGGTTGCTGCGGAAGCCCAGCCCCAGGAGCCTGGCGCAGCAGCTGGATGAGCCGTTGTCTCCTGCTTGCCCGGCCGCGCTGCTGTTCTGAGGAGGGATGGGCTGGGCGGCGGCGGCGGCGGCGACGGTGGCAGGAGTGGTCGCGGGTTGCCCGTCCCGCGCCACGCCCCACTGAGGCACGGGTGCTCCCGGGCCCTGCATTGGCCATGGCATGACACACGCTTTGTAGAGTTGTGAACGGAAGAGTGGAAGCGGGTGAGAGCCTCAACCTAACCACTCGCCGGGATGGTGAAGTCGAGCTGTCCAGGCGACCAGGCCGCCACTCCGCGCGCCGTTGTGTTGATCGCCACGGCAGCGTCCTCGTCGTTCACCTGCGCACACGCCGACTTGTTCTTGGGCGTTGCGGTGCAAGCCTTCGTGACAGGTGCCCAACCGCCGCCGATGAAGTCGCGCACCTCGGAGGCAGCGGCAGCATCCACCAGCGCGGCAGCGAGCGCGGAAGGCAGCATCAGCGCCGTAGCTGCCCGAGCTGCCGTGTCTCTCCTCAGTGCGATGCTCGCCGGCGAGTGGAACGGGTCGTCCGGCGCCGCCGCTAACAAGGCCGCGTTCGCTGCTGCGAGCAGGTGCAGCAACGCTGCGCACGCCGGGAGGAGGTGCCTGTGTGGTCGCGCCATCACCAGTGTGCGCGAGGGAGCTTGCGCGATGGCGCTGTGGGCGCAACGGCCCAACTGCCCAACCACTCTTTGAGGACTTGCACCTTTGGGCACGCGATCAGCACGACACTAATGAATCAGACACCCCCCACCCAGGAATCACAGATGGCACGCCAGGTGCTGGTGACACCCCCTCTATCGTGCAGCAGCGCCGAACAACCCCCCACGACCTCCTGCCACACCCCTACACCTGCCCCACGCCATCATGTTCCTCATCAGCATGAATCTCAATCTCAAGCACGCCAGCGGGCCACGGCTCCCACACTGCGTATCTGCGTCTTCTTTAACTCCAACGTCAGCCTGCACACGTTTCCAGCGGGCGGGGAGGGCGGGTAGGGCGGGTAGGGCGGGGAGGTGTGTTTAGATGGCCCTGCCGTCAGTGGCGGGGGCGGCGCCGGCAGCGTGCTCCTCGTGGGGCGCCTCGGTGCCCACGTTGGGGTCATAGACGGGCTTGACGGGCTCTGGCAGGGGTTGCCTGTGGGCAGCATGGTGCATGACACACACGGCAAGAGTACGGTCAGGGGAGGGGACGAGGTAGCTCACAGTGCTCTGCGCACAGGAACGCGCTGGTTTGCCAAGGGTGGGCAAGGTGCCGCACGGTGCTGTGATGAGAGCCAAAACTCTGGGTGCTAGCTGCAGCGGCTACGAAGCATGGACACTGCCATGCCTGGCACCGATACCACGCGTCATACAACCCAATCTGTGTGCCCGTGCAGGCGTGCTTACCAGGCGGGCAGAGCTAACCCTAGCGCAAACCCTAATCCCTAACCCTAACCCCCGGCTTACCAGGCGGGCGGAGGCACACCGCTGTCCCCGCTGTGCAGCGGAGGGTAGGCAGGGTAGGGCGGGGGCGCCGCGTCCCCGTTAGGCGACGGCGCGCGGCCAAACGGGTTGCTGCCCGCGCCCGCTGCAACCACAAGGTGAGCACCGGGGGGCACGCATGCGTTGGATTGCGTTGTGCAGGTTGGGAGTAGCAGCAAAGCGCCGGTGGCGTCAGCGCGCAGTGGTGGAACTGCGTCGGTCAGGGTGCGTGCGGTGCGCCGCAGCTGGTGGCTTGAATCAAGCACGTTGAATCGTGCTGGTGCGGGTGCGAGTAGTGCAGAGGAGGCGCAGCAGCTGGCGTGGGCGTGCAGCTTGGGGCGCAAAGTGCGTACTACTGGGCCTGGCCTGGGCTGCCTGTGCGTGCTACTTGTGCTCACATGGTGGCAAGCGGTCTCTCTCTCTACTGACCTTCGGGCGAGACTGCGGCAGGGTCTGGCTTAATGGGCTCTGGGTACACGCCCGCGCTCAGGGCCGCCTGCGGGCACCATGACACGTGCACCAAGGCAGCACGGCAAGGACCGATGATGAGCACACGTGCACACGTGCACCATGACAGCACAAGCACCAAACATCAGACGCGTGGTCAAGTAATCCTTTCCGAGAGCTGCCAGGCCAGCCGCTCACCGCTTGCTTCAGCGTGCGCGCGCGTGGCGGTGCTTCCGTGCCTTCACCTCTCGTCCATTCATCACACTCACCGCTTGCTCCGGCGACATGCCGCCGATCGAGGGCGTGGCGGTGCTGGTGGCGCCGGCGTCCGAGCCGCCCGGGTAGGTGATCATGGGCATCTTGGTGGGCTCTGGGATCTGGGGCATGCTGGTGGGCACGCCCACGTTGAAGGAGGAGAAGGCCGTGGTCAGGGAGCGCTGCGGTGGGCGTGGGTGTGGGAGGTGTGCGTGTGTGTATCGAGCTTTACATCTGGCACAGCCATCTCTGGCAATCAACACAGGCAGCAGTAGAGGTGTGCAGCACGGCCAGGTGAGGAATGAGAGGAGGCTTGCACGCGCGAGACAGGCCGCAGTGGCGGGGGCCGTACGCTGTGAGTCCGCTGCTCATCCGCTGGTCACTGCACCCCACCCTTTGCGCCGCCTGCACCGCTGTGCCCAGAGCCAGTACCGCTCTGCCCAGAGCTCTGCTAGGCGTGCAGGCCGCAAAGGCCGCACCTGGATGATGATGATGATCATCATCATTGCATGGCGTTCACGACAGGTGTCATGATGCTGCAGCCGCCACATTCGCCACAAACCACACCGCACCTGGATGATGGCGATGGACTCTGCCATGATGTCCCGCAGCACTGCAGAGTCGCGCACCAGGCGCAGGAACGAGGCGTAGACGGCCGCCTCCTCGTCAGCGTACCGCTCAGCAAGGCCTGCACCACACCATGCACCCAACAAGCTAAGCGCCAGCGTGCGTGCAGAGATGCGACGCGTGAACGCACACCAGCGCCGCACACCCCGCTGCCTGCACGCTGCCCACGACGCAGGGCTGTGTGCAGATCATAGCCTCACAACGCCCCGCAATGCTGGAGGCGCCTGCGTTCCCGCCACCTGACCTGCTCCCCGCATGCTGTGTGTTCTGACCCCCCCATCTCAACAGACACATCAGGGCATGTGGCCACATAGTTGACATCTCTGGCTGGACCCCTCGAGTAGTGCAAGGTGACTCACGGTTGAGCTTGTCCGTCTCAGTGAGCGCCTTGTGCTTGGTCAGCTCGGTGCTCTTGTGGTTGACGGCCTGCTGCTTGGCCAGCGTCTCTGCGCACGCACACACAATCGAGGACGGGTGACGGACACGTGTGCGGAAGAGGGAGGACGTCATATCAGTGGCCGCCTGCTGCACTGCTGGCGCCACGGCCGCCAGCAGAAGGGAGAGTCTCTGCGCACGCACACACAGTGCCTTGGCCGCCATCAGAATCCTCCCCCACCACATGCCCGCCACGCGCTGCCCGATGGTTGTCAGACGCTGGAGCTCCCAGAAGTGCCGCAGGAGGGAGGGCGGAGTTCCAACCCCCACGCACGTTGCAGGCAGGCCGTGTCGCGCCGCTGCGTGTCCAGGTCCAGCCGCAGCTGCTCCACCTTTTCGTTCATCTTCTGCGCTCCCAGGACAAGCAGGGCAGGCAAGCACACTGTGACATGTTCGTGTACCTGCTGCTGCAAGTAGCAGGTAGTAGTAGTGTGGCCTGGTGCTGCGGGACACACTCCTGCGCAATCCAAACAGATGTAAACTGAGCCTGACAAGCCACGCAGGCGCGGCGCACACCAGGTGACCAAAGGGTGCGAGAGCTGGCCACCCCAAGACCGCAAATGCATCCTGAACACTGGCGAGGTGACAAGGGCAGTGCCAACTGCCACCGCAAGGTGCCCCCACGACCAGCACTTGCCAAAGGTGCGAGAGTGGCGACCCTGGCCTGCCACCCTGGCCCGCCCGCACCACGCCCTGCCCCCCAGTTGCCGCACCTTGGTCTTGCGGTATTCGTTGAGCCATTCCTCCAGTGGCGTGATCACGCGCGTGTTTAGGGCCGTGGACATCTCGCTGGTGGCCGCCGTAAGGCCATCGGGCATCGCGTTGAGCCCGATGGCGTGGTCCTCCTTGTCAACAGGGACCACGCCCGTGGGCGTCTCGTCGTGCGCCTTGGGCAGGGGCGACAGGAGCACGGTCTTGTAGATGGCCAGCGTGCCTGCACGTGCGGGTGTGCGGGTGCGCGAGGTGGGCGGGTGGGCGGAGCGCATACTGGCGCCGGCGGGTCGGGCGCTCCCCCGACCCCCTCCCCTCCCAGCTGGCTGATCAGTGATCGCACGCATCGGACGCTGCATAGACTGTCACGCTGCGCGACCGGACAACGGTCCTCCTCACCTTCCAGTTGAGTCTGCGACTTCTTGACCTCGGTGAGCACGGCCTTGAGCTCCTGGGCGAAGCGGCGGATGTCCGTGAGCATGACCATGTTCCGGGCATTGCTGGTCGGCTTCCACTCCTGCGGGAGCGCGCGAGCGGACGATTTTCCGGTGAAATCATCATCGGCACCGCAACAACCCCAGTGCCGCGCGCTGGAGGACGCCCAGGGCCGCACTTTATCGCCTCCCGTGAGGCCGACCGCCTGCTTGAACTTCTCGTTGAAGCGTCGCAGAGCCATCTTCTATGCTGCTCGGGTCAGGAGCTGTGGAGATGAAGCACGATTGTAAGCGCGGAGAGATAATCAGCTGTTTAATTGAGCTGAAGCCCTGTTTAAGCTGAAGCCCTACGCAGGGGCGCACGCAAGCCACCATGCGTCCGAGACGCGTGGACTGGGAACTGCAGGCGTCAGGAAAAGCTTTCTTTTCTGCAGGAGCTTGCCGGAGGAGCAGCTTAATCACCTGCAGGCTTGGCAGGATGCCGACCACGGACCTCCTCAAGTCGCTGGGGCTGTGGCGCAACCCGTTCGTCGATCGCACCGCCGAAAAGACGAACCACGACCCCCTGTGCGTGCCCGGAGCGACTGGATCTGCTGGGGCGCGCGCAATCATGGCTCTGGAGCACCAGCCGCTCATCGGAGGGCAGCGTTGTAGCACGGCTCAGCAGCGTGCTGCAGCGCGCAGCGCGATCAGCATGCAGCCCTGGTGCACTTCCTTGAGGGTGCGTGTGCATCCTGAGCGAGGGCGCCCACGGGTGGACGCACACGTACACGAACGCACTGCAGGTCGCTCTACATCCACTCTGACCTACGCGGCTTCCGGCCCAATGAAACGACCTACATCTTCTTCGGCAGGCGTGGCAGCGGCAAGACCACCATCCGCCTGCAGGTGATCCGGCGTTCGTGTTGGGGATCAAGCACGTGCAGCCGCAGCGCACCCTCAGCCGTGCAAGCTTGGTGCACCTCCAGGTGCCAGGTGCCGTGCTTGTGACCGTGCATGCTTGACCGTCGCGCAGATGGAGGAGGCGTACCGGGCGGCCAACGAGGCAGCCGTGGCGTCAGGCAAGAGCAAAGGACACTTCATCGTGGACCTGGCCAAGTGAGCGGGGACAGGCACATGCACAAGGAGCGGAAGGGGCAACAGCGGCAGCGGCAGGGTCAACTCAATGCAATGGAGCCGGCATAGCAGCCCTCCGCCTGTAGGAGAGTAACCTTCCTTCGCTAGCAGCACGGGGGGTGATGCGGGGTAGGGACTGGTCGCATGCACGCGTGCCACAGCCCACGAGCACGCTTGAGGGCGAACTCAGGCCACCAGACCCGTCAAAGCAGCAGCGTAAGGGGAGATGTGGGGAGTGGCGTACGGTACCAGACCCACCCGAGCAAAGCACCAAACCGTAGATGCAGGAAACAGATGCTGTCTGGGCCACCGCAAAGCGGTGGTTGTGGCGATCGTGCGCAGGCCTGGGCACATGACGGCGTGCCTGACCACGTTCCAGTCGGTGATTGCCGCCACCATTGACAACTGGGACGCTGCATTCAGCGAGGCGTGGCGCACCTCGGACCTGGTGGACTGCGTGCTATCCTACGCCGCCACCATCCTGGTCAAAAAGGTGGGTCGCCCGCCTCACCCTCTTTGCTCGCATGCTGTGCCTTGACACTGGTGGACCTGCTATGAGAGAGAGAGAGACCGTTTGCAGTGGGGTAGCCACGCAGTGTGAGTACCAGTAGCACGCACACGCAGCCCGGCCATCAGACCCATGAAGCAGCAACAGAAAGTCAGCCGTGCGGCCACGCGCCCTAGTCCAGGGTTTGACTTCCGCCGGCCCTTGCACTGGCCCTTGCCCTGCCCTTGCGCTGGCCCCTTCTGCGTCACGTCCTACGCAGCAAGCCCAGCCTTATCCTATCCTCAAGTATCCTGAAGTGCATGCAAATGTGCCCTTGCTGCTTTCCCGCAGGTCACCAAGCCTGGTGAGGAGAGCCGCCTGATGCTCGAGGCGCTGCGCAGCGAACCCAAGGCCGCCCGGCAGTTCCTGCTCCTGGCGCACCTGTACGCGCGCACCGACACGGCCAGCCTGGCGCAGCTGCGACGGGCGCTGCTGCTGCCCAGCTACACGCCAGCGCAGGTGCTTGGGTTGGGACGCATGCATGATTGGTGCTGCGCGTGGGCGCAGCAGCTGCTGGTGGTG
>QAXK01002935.1:0-14006 GCA_004335735.1 Chlorella sp. KRBP | reverse complement strand
GCGGTTGCTTCCAAAACGATGTAACAAATCCTAGTACTACAAGATGTCATTCTAACCCAGCTTGACTCTCATCGGCAGATCTGTTGCAGTACGCAGTGTCCTGCTAACTCTGTGTCGCTGTGATATTGCCCGTCCCTGCAGGTCGGGCCTGGCAAGCAGCAACGCAAGCCCCCGCGCAAGTTCCACACCAAGGGCAACAGCAGCAGCAGCACCAATGGGCCTCAGCTGGCAGCAGCAGCAGCAGCAGCACCCGCACAGACAGTCTTGGACTGCTTTGCAGAAGATGTTCACATCGCCACCAGTGAAGGGCTCTTTGAGTTCCTGCACAACGTGGACCGCGCCACCCCCCCCCCAGCCTTGAGGAGCTCAAGGAGGTGTGGAAGCAGCACGTGAAGGTGGTTCAGGGCCCTGCTGCAACCCGCATGATGGGCAACCCAGCAGTGGGAGGGGCAGCATCAACTGCAATGGTGGCAACGGATGGTATAGGCCGAGTGGTCACAAGCAGGGTGTGCGTGGTGTTGCCAGACAGCCTCAAGTAATGATTACCATCCCAACAACCCAGCTGGCCTAGCTCTGCTGCTGGCTCCGGTTTGCCGTGACCGTTACTGTGGCACAGACCTGAGCAAGCAGGGGTGGCTGTCGTCATTGTTTGTGGCACAATCCATGCGGTGTGGTTTGTAGTGGCTTTCATCACTTGATCAAGGCGGGAGCCTCATGATTTTCAGATTTCAACTCAGTGAGCAAGGCTGAAGTAGAAGACAGCATGTGTAACCAGGTCCTGGCAAACGGCTGGGTGCTGGTGTGTAGCTGGTTGTGGGTGTGGGATTCAGGCTACATCAGAATGGCCGTTGAGGTGCAGAAGTGCAACACCGAACAGCAATACAGCGGCCCATCCGTCAGTCACAGCTGTCTTGCGGTGTATGGTATATCACGTGACAGCAGCTGTGATATGCAGCAACCTCCAGTGCATGGCTTGTCACATGTGTGTTTGCATGCATCACAGCAGCCCTTTCTTTCACACTGTTTGCCAGATGCATCTGTCAGACACACATGCCAGTGGCTTCCCAAGGTTTGCATGGCACATCACAGCCTGCAGTGTGTACGCACTCAAACTGTATGAATCAGACTGCTGCCCCAGGGACCATGGCCCTTCTTGACACTGAAAGCAACACTCCTGCACCATCAAGCACACAGCCACACCCAAGACTGCATGACACACAGGCGCCTGGGCCACAACCTTGACATCAGCAAACCCAATGGCATGCTGCAGAGCAGCACTTGCTGCTGCACCTACGCTGTTGGACATATCCACGCAACATCAGCAACCCACCACCTCAAAAAGCATACTCTTGATTGCCCGCTAGGATTTCGATCAACACAACATAGCCCAGAAATCCTCCACTCCTCTGCTGCTGCTGGCCAAGCTTCGCAACCAGACCACCTGATAGTCTCACTCACGCCCTATTGGCTAGCATCTGCCAAGGACACCACAACAACGGCAACGCTCCTGCAACTGGACCCATAACGCAAATGTGCAGGTCATGACCTTGACCTGTCGGCTGACATGACACACGGCCAGAGCCACATACGACGCCCAGCAGAGCGTCCTGTACACAACAGCCACCACAATGCATCAGCTGGGGGTCCTCTGCGCCCAGCTGGGGGCAGGTCCAAACGGACAGCCACAGCCACAGCCACACCCTGCTGTTCTGATCACACCTGCTGTCAGTCTAGCCAGACCCTGCAGTTTGGCAGCATCTCGACCAGCCAGCGCCGAACCTCCTCCAGGCACACAGCAATGGCGGCATCCTGCTGCGCCGCTTGCAGCTGCCCCTTGTGCGCCCGCGCCGCACTCGCAGGCAGCTGCCCCGTCAAGGCCTTGACGGTCAGGTTCTGCAGCTGGTCATTCGCAACTGTTGCCAGGCGTGCAAACATTTTAGAGAACTCCGGCGTGTCTGTGCCTTCTGCTGCGCGAGCCCTGTAGATGGCAGCTACCTTGGCCGCTGCCACAGGATGGAGCACGGGCCGCGGCGGCCGCGCGGGGACGCCCCTTGCAATTGCTGCTGCGCGGGCCTCTGCCTTTGCTGCTGCGCGGCCAGTGAGCTTCACTGCAGGCCTGCCATCTGCCCCTGATGCTGTGCTGGCATCTGCCGTTGCTGCTGTGCTGCCATCTGCTCCTGATGCAGGGGTTGCTGCTGCTGCTGCACCTGCTGGTCCCTTGCCTGCTGACGGTCCACCGCCCAAGCCATTGCCCAGACCCTTCACAGCCAGGACTTCTGGAGCAGGGGTAGCATTGCTGCCATCACTGCCATTGCTGTCGGCAGTTGCCGCGCTCCCGCCCCCGTTGCTGCCCCGGCCCTTTGCACTGCTGCTGCTGTCGTGGGCGGAAGTGGCGCTGTCAGCACTGCTGCTGCTGGCGTTGCTGCCGCCGCCGTCGCTGCTGCTGCTGCTGGCATGAGCATCCCTGGCAGGTGAAGCACCTGGCGCCACCTGCCCAGCAGCAGCTGGTGCAGCTGCACCCCTGGCAGACAGCTGGCTGCGGCCCAGCATCACTCCTGACAGCTTCAGCTGCCGCAGCTGTGGCAGCTGGCCCAGCCACTCAAGCTGCTCCTTGACACCCAGCTCAGGAGACAGCCAAGCCTCCCGGCCCTCGATCTTGAGCACACGCAGCTGTTTGCAGCTGCTGAGCACAATCACCCCACCCGCATCCAGCTGCCCGATCTGCTCCCCAACAACCTCCAGCCGGGTCATGCAGCTCAGCTGTGCCAGTGCCGGCAGCAGGGCTGCCTCCGGCGACCCCCCGTCCTCCTCGCCGCTCTCGCTGCCAACCTGCCCTGCGCCTGCGCCCTGCGGCTGTGAAGCAGCAGGCCCAGCTGCCGGGCTGCTGGGACTGCTGCCATTGCTGCTGCCGCTGCAGCTGCCTGTGGCATTGGGCCTATAGCCCGTGCCCAGGCCTGCCAGGCTGTCGAGCCGCAGCTCCTGCAGGGCCGGGCCCAGCCTGCTGGCGAGCTCCTCAATGTGACGCGCATGCCCATGGTACCTCAGCACGCCCGGCGTCCTGCCCATCGCCGCGCGCATGCTGAGCTCGTACAGCCCACGCAGCGGTACGGTGCAGCGCCCTTCCACCAGCGTCAGCCGCGGCAGGTTGCACCAGCAGCCCAGGCCCTCCAGGTGGTCCTGGGCGCCCTCAACAAGTGTGAGGTCCCGCAGCAGCTTCAGGTTGCGCTTCAGGCCCCGCATCACTGTGCCAGACAGGCTGAAGCGCATGCCCAGCCCCAGCTCCAGGGCCAGCAGGCTGTCGGCTGCCTGCAGGACGACCGCTGACAGCTGCTCGCCAGTCACGTTGCCGGGGGTGGGGTTGGCCAGGTGCAGCACCAGCCGCGTGAGGCCCTTTGGTATGGTCAGCTTCACCAGCCTGTCGCCATACAGGTTTGCCAGCACCAGGTCGTTGAGGCCTGGGCAGGCGTTGCTGAGCTTGATGGGCAGCAGCGGGCGCGCGGCTTCTGCTGGTGCAGGCGCCGGCGCTGCTGCAGCGCCATGTGGTGCGTGCGGCGTCTCTGCGCCGTTTGTGCTGGTGCTGCTGCTGGTGCGGCCCAGTTGGCCCCCAGGCACACCCCCTGCTGCTGCTGCTACTGCAGGTGCTGCTCCGCCTGCGCTGCTGCTTGCAGAGGGGCCAGCGGGCGACAGCTGGTGGGGCGTGTGGTGATGGTGGTGGTGGTGATGACTGCCGCCTGCAGCAGCGCCACCTGTCCTGCCAAACGCTGTGCCAGTGTTGGCTGCCTGCTGCAGGGCTGAGCTCAGGTTCTGCAGCCCCGCCAGCAGGTTCTGCTGTGCCACAGCCAGCTGCTGGTCTGCCCTGGTGCCGCCTGCAGCCTGTGCTGCTGCTGCTAGGGCGGCACTCAGGCCGCCCCCACCCAACAGCCCAGCATTGCCCCCAGCAGCTGCCCCGCCTGCGCTGCAGGTGCCGCCGCTGCTGCTGCCTGCTGCTACGCTGCGGTTGGCGACTGTGGCTGGGTTGTCCTGCAGCACCAGCTGCAAGCTCTGCAGGTGCTCGAGGCCTTTCAGCCAGGCCTCGACTGGGAAACGGTCCGGCAGTGCGAGCTCACTGAGGGCTAGGTGTGTGAGGCAGCTGAATCGGGCCAGGACAGATGGCTCTGTGAAGTAGACCAGCGTGTCTGGCAACAACTCGCCTACAGGTTGAGCAGCAGCGGAGCACAGCAGCAGCAGCGCAGCAGAGGAGCGGCGGCAGCAGCAAGATATGTGTCAGCGTTGGAAACAGGATGTCGCATTGAGCTGACAAGCAATAAGTCAACAGCCCAGTTGGGACACAATGATGCCAGCTGTACAACACTACTGTTCACTGGCTGCTGACGAACACACAGCAGTGGCAACGCCCCTAGCTGCACCCGCCCCTTGGCCCCCACTCCTGCATCAACACACCTGTGTGCGCCTTGCAGGTGACCTCCAAGCGCCTGAGGCCTGAGAGGCTGCCAAGGAAGTCGCCGTTGACGGGCGCGCGCCGCAGCCGCTGGTGCGCTAGGCTGCGCAGCTCCAGCCGCGGCATCTCCATGTGCAGCTCCAGGGCCTGCAGCTGCGTGAGGTCTGCCAGCAGCGCCAGGTGGCGGCTGTACACCGCAGAGTGGCTGTGCTGGATGCGCAGGGCGCGCAGGTACCAGAGCTCCTTGAAGGCGGCAAGCTGGGTGGGCGATGGGGGGTTGCGCAGGTGCATGCGGAACTGCCGCACAGCCTCTGGCCCGTCTGCGATGAACCAGCGACGCAGCCGCTTCAGCAGCGGCATCCACATCTGCAGTGGGACTGAGGGCCGGCCAGTGCCGGAGTCCAGCAGGAGGTTGGGTGTGTGGGCGTATGCTGCTGCTGCTGCGCGTATGATTTCGTGCGTCTGGATGTTGATGTCGGCGCTCTGCCACAGCGACTGTGGCAGCCTCCAGGTGTTGCAGCAGGGTGTGCTGAGGCTGTTGTGCCATGTCTTGCAGACACAGCGCGCTGCCAAGAGGTCGTCCAGCGACAACAGGTGTGGGTAACATGCCTACGGCAGGGACCATAGGCACAGGTAGGAACGAGAACAGGTGCGGGGCGACAGCGGCAGTGAGCAAGACAGCAAGGGCGCATGTGTGCTGGATGACTTGATCAACAAACAGTCAGTGTGCCACAAGGGATCTTTGAAAGACATAGTATACTGGCTGAAATGGCTTCAATGGCTGTGACACCTGCGAAGGACATAGTATACTGGCTGCAGTTGGCAAGGCGAAGGGCATCTGTGCTGGTGACGCTGCAACCCACAGGCCTGACCAGGAATTTCGTGCAGCTGATGGCTAAGTCAACGTCTGAATTGATTTGCCGTTCTCTACATAAGACAGCAGCACACATCATCTACGAAAGCAATGCTTGGCACATCCCTTCGGTGATGTCAGTAATTCTATTATATGGCATGCTGCTGCAGCAGCTATTGTACAGCAGCTGATGCACAGCTCAACCACAGCAGATGGCAACATAGTGCAGTGCTCTGCATAAAACACACCTGTGCAACCAGTGAGATGGGATCCGGCTGTTCCATTGTCGAGCTACTGCGGCCTGCTGCTCTGCTGCAGCTGATGCTGCCCAAAGCTGACGTTCAACAGCAGATGACCATGATCAGGCGTGATCATAACATCTTAATGCAATCAAGTAAACTACGATTAGCTTTGACGCTGGAGTACTTGAAGCACGCTGCGCAGAGCCTGAACAGTGATCAGTGACGAAATCTTGAGGGCACATGCGCTAGAGAACCATGCGAACACACACAGTGTTTTCACAATGGCCTAATTGGTGGCTGTTGCAAGAACGGAGTGCGTACAGTGCCTGCCAGGTCCTGATGTTTGACTACAGCACACAGGTGGCACTGCTGCAGGACACAACAGCTTGCAGTGTGCAGGCAGCATGGTGCAGCGTCGATAGATGGGATATGCAGCCTAGAAAGCGACATCAATGCGCGCGTGCTCAATTTTGACAGGGAGTGAGGACATCATGGCACCTGCCTGACCAGCCTGGCACTCGAGCAGGACCCACGTGCCATACTGCCAGCACCTGCAGACGTCATTGGAGCGTGGCAGCAGCAAGACACTTGCAGGATGCATCCCAAGGACACTTCTCACCCGGCCGGTGTGCTAGAGTCACTGCGTTTTCTTGTTCTAGATCTTGAGGGGGGGCTGGCTAGCTGCAACACATGGGTGCTGGCAGGCTCAGCAGGGTGCCTGGCATGCAGCGCAGCCACTGGAAGTCCCTCATGTACAAGGTCTATTGATGACACTAGGCTTGCTGCTCTCTCCTGGACCTCTTCAAACATGGCAACTTGAAGGTTCTTTTTTCTGGGTTACAAGGAGGCCTGACGCCCACCGGCTGGCCACACACACAACAACCGCAAAGCTGCTGGGGGCCCCACGGTGAGGCCTCACCGATGAGAAAAGCCTAAGACCCTGGCAACAGGAGGTTTCCAGCCCCCAGACCATTATTGCATGGGAGTCGAACTCCTTCGCCGTGAAGGGGTTCCCTTTTGTGCACTACAGTGTTGAATGGCCATGCACATGCGTCAGTCGACCCATCAAAGGTCAGTCCACACAACACTGCACTTGGAGGTCGACACACAGCCCGCAGTGGGACTTGAGGGATTTGTGATGGCCTTGGATTTGTGTAAATAGCACCAGAGATGCACACGGCGGATGCATCTCAGGAAGATGTTTGGAGGTCAAGTACACAACTCTGCGCGGAGAGCAGATTCCAGCGATGCGTCACGCACCAGAGTACTCAGACGTTCATAAGGAAGGTTTTTAAGCATGCAAAAGCCATGCGGTTGGGCACAACTGAAGGACTTCCATCCTCAGACCTGTAAGTGACAAGGTGTCACTCTTGTGGGTCGAGCCGTTACGTCCACGGCTACAGACAGCTTGACGTATGTTGTGATGCTGCATTATTGTTATTGCACAACGCGCAGTCCAAGCAGACTGCATTTTCATCAGCAACTTCAAGAGCAGCAGACCTGACTCAAGCACCCTTGCGGCAAAGATGGCGGACAGCCATTTCCTGGCAACAGCCCTATTGTTTTTCAAGATTTTTGTGGTTACGTTTGTCTTCACCCTGGTTGGTGGGCCAGATGCAGCAACGCTCTGGTGGAAGGTGTTCCTGCCATACTGGTGGAATGTGTTACTCATTTGCTTTGTTGCCGGGTGCTTCAAGGTGAGAACGCGTCTGGAAAGCCTGGCGCGCGAGCACAAGCACAGCAGCGCTCTTTCTGTGTCGCAATTATGCAGCAGCCTACTGCCAATTGACTAGCAGTACTTGTGCATGACCAAAAGAGGATTTCAGCACTACGGTAGCTCAGATGCTGCATGTTTTTATTAGTAGAGTCCAGCTGCTGGACCACTGCGCTAGTCGCACGTGCCCAGTTGTCATCCCAGCTCCTGTTCGCACTCGCTGCTGATAACAACTTGTTCAGTACGTTGAATTGGCATTCAAGATGCACCCGGTTTTTGTTTCTATCGCTGCTTGTTGACAAACATACTGCGCTTGTTGATCCTGTGCCTTGCAACAGGCTGGCCTGACGTATCTCACCTCGGGATGCAAAAACGACAACCATGGTGTGGAATACTGGAGGTAAGTCTGCACCTGACGTGGCAGGACTGAAGGCAGCAGAGCCTGGTTCATGCCTGAGCAGCACCCATGATCACAAGCTGTCACCAGTGAGCCAAGAGTCTAGACGCAGATGCAGTTGCTGTGAGCTGCTCGTCAGCTGCACATAGAATAAATCCAGCTACAGTGCAGCCCAGTAGCAGCTCTATGTAGAGGGCGTGCCTCTGTGGGCATGCCCATCAGCAGTGAACCATGCAGCACACATGCAAGGAGTCAGTGCCAGTGTTGTAGTACAGTCTGCAGCATGTGCCCAACATACAGAGTCGGCTTGTAGTGTGCCCTGGCACTCGATCAATATCAGCGCGCGCCTCAGCACTTCAGCAGCATGCCAGACAGCAAGGGAGGGCCAGCACCATCAGCAGCAGTCGCGGTCATGGGCGCAGGCAACCCCCCAGCATGTCTGTACAGCAGTGTCGTGTGGCCTCGCTCACCCTTGACTACTGTTGTTGCTCGCTCACCCTTGACTACTGTTGTCTGCTGCGCCACAGGGAGCGGGCTGAGCGGGCCGAGAAGGCCTACGAGGACTTGCTGACAGCCTGGGGGGCTTCTACACTCACTGTGGTGCGTTGAAGCTTCTGGGGCGGGCCTGCATGTCGCCTGTGCATCCACAACACAGGCCATGTCTTTGCATGAGGGCTGTCTGGCAGCACAGTCCTGCAGCACAGACCCGGTTGCTGTTGCATGACCACTCTGCAGTCCTTCATTGGTACCGCTGTCGACCGCAGCAGTCATGTCAGTTGTGTCAGCGCACACATGCCAAGGAGACACACTCACAGCAGCACACGTGCTTGTCAGCCTGTCAAGGCACAAGCTCGAAGCCCTTTCAAGGGTCCTCAACACCCACAGGCCCCTCACGACTCATGCTGTTGCCTGCCCCGCTCCTCCTTTCACCAGCAGGGACCCCAGGCCTCCCAGCAGCCCCCGGCATCACTGGAGCCTGCTGCCGCCAACCAGCAACCCGCTCTGGACCCCCAGGACCCCTCCTGCAGTACCCAGGAGCGCCCTACAAGCCCTCAGCCGTCCCCTCCTGTCGACAACAGGCCCTCAAGCCCTCTGGAGCGCCCTGTCAGCCCTGAGCAGCCCACTGGCACCAACAGCACGCCCGCAAGCCCCAAGCTGCCCACTGGCGCCACCAGCAGGTCTGCGAGCCCCCTACCGCGCCCTCTCAGCCCTGAGCTGCCCACTGACGCCACCAGCAGGTCCGGCAGCCTCCTGCAGCGCCCTTTCAGCCCTGAGCAGCCCACTGGCACCAACAGCAGGCTCTCAAGCCCCCTGCAGCGCTCTGCAAGTTTAACGCTGCCCATCGGTGCCAACAGCAGGCCCTCCAGCCCCCTGCAGTGCCCTGACACACAGGATGAGGCCCTGGCAGCCCCCCTGGCGCCCCACACGCCAGAGAAGGCCGCTGACCCCCAGCAGTCCTCTGCTGCCCTCATGGAGGCCCCTGCAGCAGTGGAGGAGGCAGCCCCCCAGCACGACACTGCCTCAGAGCAGCAGCAGCAGCAGCTTGAGGGTGTCATGACGGACGAGGAGTACAACCAGGCAGTGCTGCAGGAGGCTCAGGAGTCCGCGCCACACTTTGGGATGCTGCTGTGCTGCGGCGCGACTGCGCAGCAGCTGGGTTCAGTGCTGCTGTCCACCCTGATGGGCACGGTGTGGTCCAGCGACCTCGTTGAGCACCGCGTTGTGTTCAAGATGGCTGACTCACTGGCGTCTGGGCTGGACTTTGGCCTGTCGGGGCTGGCGCGGCGCAACTTCCACAAGCAGAATGCTGAGCTTGATGCGCGGCAGGGGTGGGTGTCAGAGGAGGAGAGCCAGGAGCTTGTGCGCGAGCAGATGCAGTGGGCGACACCAGTGCTGCAGAAGCTCCTGGATCGAGGCGGGGGCCAGGATGACCTGGCGCACCTGGTGTACTACTGCGTCTGTACCGTCTCACTCCCCAGTGACTGCAACAGGCAACAAGTGGTCCGCAATCTGGCCAAGGCCGTGAGGGAGCTGCCCGAGCACAAGCTGTACAGGTTGCTGAGAAGCCGGAGCTTCTTTGTCAATTCTGTTGGGATGCACCCGGATGTATATGACCGACAGTTTGCACCCGGGTTTGAGCTGCTGTAGTGCAGTGGTGTGGCCCCGCAAGCACCCGCCTGGCCCAGTTCCCGAGCTGCAGTGCCTGCATGACCCAAGCAGCAGCAGCAGCACAGCACAGCACAGTTACAGAGGCAGCAGCACGCGTTCAGGCGCCAGCGCTGCTTTGACACAGGTGCTTGCAGCAGCCGATGGCTGTGGCAGTGTGTCGGCCAGGGCTTCGTGCCAGCAGCAGCAGCAGGGGACAGCTGTTGTACAGGTGTGTACATTGAGCCCCCTGGTGGGCGGCTGTCATTCCCTGCTGGGTGCCAGGGGTGTGCCTGCGTGACTCTGGCTGTGCTGCACATTCGACAGGTGGTGCAGCAGCAACCCCACATCGGCAGCAGCAGGCAGGGCAACAGTGTGCCCTGCAGGGCTACTGTGGCAGCATGTTGCTGCAGGCGGCCAAAAACAAAAAAGGGGTGAGGGGCTAGGGTTCAAGCCACCTTTGGACCCCAGCCCTGAACCCCCCCCAAAAAAACAAAAAAAACAAGTCCTTCCGGTTTTTGAGTCCTTGGCAGAGGCCCTGGTGGTATGATTCTGCCAGGGGCCTGTGGCACTCAGCGTGTGTGCAGCCTACGGGGTGGTTGGCAGCTTCCCAGCACTGCTGGGTGGCAGTGTTTGGTGAGCAGGCAGGCAGCAGCAACACACAGCCGCCTTGTGCACTTGGCCTTGCAAGCAGCACGACGTGGGGAGAAGTACGTGGGGTGTTGAAGGAGGCACTCTCATCAGGTGCATGAACCCCCATGTATGAGGGGTGGCTGCACAGCCCCCCACAAGCCCATGGAGTCCACTTCTGTTGGTGGCTCCAACCTTGCAAGCAGGCACACAGCCTGTGTCTGCACTTCAGTGGTGCATGGTGGCCTTGTTTCTCTGCGGGGCCCTTATCTGGCCAGGTTGGTGGTGTGCGGTGTGCTGGTCCCTGTCTGATTTTGAGGGCTGGCTGTGCTGGCCTGTGTGGCCCACAGTGGATGATGATTGGGACTTTGATGCTGGAGAGAGGCTCGAGATGCTTGGATGGTTGGCAGGAGACACATCGGAATCAAGTTGGCCAGGTGCGACGCCTGTGGTTTTGGTTTGCCTGGCTGCATGCATGTTGCCTTGTGTGCGCTCACCTGCTTGTACGTACCACACCAGCATACTCTTGCTGTCTGTGTTGCCATACCATGCTCACTGCCCACTGACAACACCCTGCTGCCGTTGTTGATACGCAGGTTGAGACCTCCCCGGTGTGCCCCTACTAGGAGTGGCAGCAGGCCCCTGGCATGGGCACAGGCAAGCAACAGTTGTACACCCAGGGAAAGTGCACTGCGGCAGCGGCAGTGGCATTGACTGGACAGATTACTCAATGGACCACCTGCAGCAACCCCAAGGCCACGCAGCAGGCAAACACAGACAAGGTGAGACCCTGCCATGCACACATTCTCCTGACATGCTGCTGCTGCTTTTTTTAGGTGTGCCCGAGTTTCTGCTGGGTGTATGACTGAGTTCGTGTGCGTTTGGAGCTGTTGCATAAATGAACTTGTCTGATGTGTTGCTGGCATTCAGCTTTGCATGGCCTCCTGACCACGTCCACTGACCCTGGTCTCCTGTTGTCCTGCAGACCTGCAAGTCACGGCCTTTGGACCAACAGACCACCAGCCAATGGCTACAGCAACGACATCAAGGCAGGCCAAGGTTCACCCCACAAGCGTTTCGACTTTTCAATGGCATCAAGATCCAGCATGCCCATGGCCCAAAGCAGCAGGCCAGCAAGAAGGGCCCCACTGTTGATCAAGGTGCTGCTAGGGCGGTCGACATCAGGGTGCAAACACCAAGCAGCAGGCTTCAGAGTAAAAGGTGAGCAGCGGGTCTGGCTGGCATCATTCTGCGTTGGCTGTGTGCCACGTGCAGCACAAAATGCTCCGTCGTGCCCATCACGCAGACCTGCACAGGCCTGTCACATGTGACACCACTGTGGTGCTAGGCGCAGCACCTGGCAGCATTGCTGAATTCGTACAGGGACTCTGATGTCTTGTTGTGCCGCAGACAGAGCTCGTATGCTGACCAGGGTGTTGGAAGCAGACACCATGGAGTACACTTCAGGCAATGCCACCCCAACCCTACTATACTTGTGGATTCAGCAGCATGGCCGGCTGTCACAATCCTCTCCATACGCTCCTGGAGTCAACACAAGCATCAGTGGAAGATATGGCGTCAAGACCAAGCTTTCAGCATATGCGTGTCAGGTGCGATTTGTTGGCATGCTTCATGAATCCTTGCTGCACTCTCGTATGATGGGGCCTGCAACCGAGAGCTTCTGGTGCGCAACAGACTGCAGCACATGCACACTGTGTTGTGTGGACGTAGTTCTGTCGTCGCGCAGTGTGACGGGACAGATCCTCTCAGCTGACGTTTTAATGTAGCAAGCCATGGTGCCTTTGTAAGGCCTGTCAAGTGTCACGCCGTCACTTTTGCCTGACACTGCTCAGGTGTGTGGCTGAGGCACTGACATTGTGTCTCGGTGTGCTGCAGGTCCCAAACCCAACCCAACGTGTGCCCGTCAAGATCAACGGCAGCGCGTCCTATGGCGGGCAGGAGACGCCACCAGGAACAGTATTAGAGGTGCAGCGCCAACTGAGAACTGCGCAACTGGAGCTTCAGTATCTTTCCTGAAGGGTTATCAAGCAGCCAGCTACACGGCGCAAGGTGAGGAGGGGGTGGCAGAGATTCCCAGACTCAGGAAGGCTGCCACATAGGCTGCGAGTTTCCAGTGCATGCATGATTCTGGTGGTCGATGATGCTTGGGTTTTGCAGGAAGCTGGGGTTAACAGCCTGACTTGGTTCCGTAGGCTGCTTCTGAATGCTTGTTAGACGCGACTTGGTCCTGTAGTCCCTTCGTGGACTCTCTGCATGCCAGTTACAACCGTGTTGGATGGCTTGTTGGTGGCCCTGACATTTTGGCCATGTGTTTGTTCATGTCGTGTGCGCAGGCGCGCATCTGCAAGGTCGCGACGCTCGCGCTATGCGAGTTGTCGTCTGCGCTGCTGATCGACATCGGCCTCAGGTGTCAAAGGATTCAGCGTAACAGTGCAGCGTTACGCAATCGACCACCTTCCCGATATCGATGTCGGACGACGTCCCTCCCGTGCTCGCGCACGACAAGGAGGGGTCGGGTGCCCCGGCTTCAAAACACCCGCAATGGTGTGTCTCCTGTGTGTCTCCTTCTGGCCGAGTTGCCCATGCAGACTGTGCTTGTTGATTGAAAGGAGACTGTGCCCCACTTACTGACACAGCTTACCTTCAACCAGAGCACTTGGGGGTTCACAGCGGCATTCAAGCAGATGCAACAGGTTGTACGGGTGATCCTGTGTGAACACAGCAGCAGGTTTGTGCAGACTCAGCGGCTTGTGTGCTCTTGGTGTTTGAACATGGGACTGCAGCAGGTCTTGATTGCGCCCTATGGCACATGCGCTACCGTTGCAGCTTGGTGAGGTTTTGCCCCGACTCGGGTTTTGCCCCGACTGGCATGCAGCTTTTTACATGATTGAGCAGGCTGTGGTGGTGCTGCGATGACTGTGTGTTTGTAGCAGCAAGCACATGATAGATGCTTGCGGCCACACTGTGTGCCTTACTGCTTCTGTTTGACAGGCTTTCAGGCTCCTTGGATGCTTTGTCAAAGCACGATGAAGGCCTGCAACCTGAAGGCTTGGCCCTCTTCATTGTAGTGCCCTGTGGCACTTCTGGTCACAGCAGGCTACTGTTCCAGCATGTTGGTGAACACTGCCAGATGGTATGGCCTACCTTATTCCCGCCTTTGTCTGTTTTTTGGCTGTGTGAGCATTTGCTGGCTTTTCTGGGGTTTGCTTGCTAAGCGGATTTTGAGAGGAGGAGTACTCAAGGCTGCAGTGCTCGTGGCAGAGTTTTGCGGCAGTGTGCATTTGGCCGGCGGCCACGTCGTATGTCTTGCCTTTGCTGGACAGGTCCCGTGTTCGTCTGATCATTGCAGCAGGGTGAGTGCTCACAGCTGCAATGTCCCGTGACACTCTTGAGAGACCGAGATTTTGGCAAAGCATACAGTCAATCGCCTGACATTTGCACCAGCACCAGGCTTGCTTCGATGACAGCAGCAGCCGCATGTCAAGGGGAAATGGTGACAACTGGCGCACCAGCAGGCATGGCTGGACGCCAGACAGCAGGGGCAGCAGGGTGGGTGGGGGTTGGCA
>QAXK01002931.1:0-21694 GCA_004335735.1 Chlorella sp. KRBP | reverse complement strand
CCTCCTCCTCCTCTCCCTCTCCGTCGTCATCCTCCACGGCGCCCAGCTCCTCAATCGCCGCCTCCCACCAGGCGGCGTCGTTGATGCTGGACGCGGCGCTCCCGCCCTCGTAGTCGGCGGCCAGCTGCTTGAGTAGGGTTGAGCTCATGCCCTCGGGCATGGAGAGCACGGCGTCCTCGTCGTCATCCTCGCCACGCTGCGCCAGCGCCTGCGCGTGCGCACATGCGGCAAAGGGCCCAGTCACTGAGTACGCTAGTAGGGCTGACGCTAGGGCTGGCGCTAGTGCTACGGTTCAGCACACCTTGAAGGGCGAGGGGCAGGGCAGCGGCGGGCGCAGGAACACCTCGACTCCCTTTGGCGTCCACACGCACAGCGACATGTCCTTGCGTCCGCCTGGCGCCCACACGGTGATCCAACCGGGCACGCCTGCAGGCACAGCGTGTGGCGGCACCACCATCATCATCAGTGCATGGCGTCCACGACAGGTGCACCACCACCCTTACGCACACGCAAGTTCGCCGCGTCGTGTCGTGGCTGCAGAATGCAACCAGCTTATGTGCCGTGCTCAACCTACACAGCGCCTGGGGAGAAGGAAAGCAGCGCCGACAAGAGCCAAAACATCACACTCACCTCTCGTGATGCTTGCATGATGCTTACCAGCTTAGCCGCGCTGAAGGCATGCAACAACAACAACAACAACTCACCCGAGATGGCGATGTCAGCCAGTGGCGCCCTAGACCCGTCCACCTTGACGTTCAACCGGTGTGGCACCAGCCCGCCCCGTGCCGCCACCGACTGCTCACAGCTAAGCCACCGCTGCTGCTGCTGCGCCGCCTCCTCCGCCTCCGCTCCCGCCAACCCGTTCTCCACGCCCACCACCCTTGCTGCTGCGGCACCACCGCCAGTGCCGACGGCTGCACTGGAGGGCTGCTGCTGCTGCTGCTGCAGATCTGCTGTGCTGCTGCCCTTGCCGCCCACTACCGCTGCACCCACTGCCGCTGCAGCACCACTTGCTGACGGAGCGTGCTCAGGCGCTGGCGGAGATGCCACCTCCTCCGCCTGGGGAACCCGCGTCTGTTGTGCTTGCGCCTGCTGCGCTGAGGTTGCCTCTGCCGCCTTGGTGGCGGCGGTGGCGGCGGCAAAGCTGGCCAGCAACCTCCTAAGCTCCTGCGCGTCCAGGGGCTTAGCGGTGACCCGCATGGAGGTAGGGCCTACGAAGGCCAGGGCGGCGGAGGGCGGGGCGTCCAGCACGTCCACGCGGACGAGCCCGCTCCAGGTGTAGGTGCCGCGCACGCGGGAGGGGCCTTGCTGCGGAGGCAAGTGCACGCAGGGAGTGCGTAGTGGGAAAGGAAGTGCGTGGGAAAGGAAGCGTCAGCAGGACTAGCACTGCGTCATGCAGTGTCGCTGCAGGACATGGCTAGCAGGACCGCAAGGGCACTCCCCCTGTACCATCATGAAAGGCTCAGCTGCGCACGTGAGCCCTTCCCCACACGAGAGGCGTCAGCACACCACAAAGCAACACGTGCAGCAGAAAGTGAGCGTCCTAGATACGCAAACAAGCGCCCTCCCAGACAAGCAACGTGCACTGGCGTGAACTCTGCTTGACGAGGCCTGACTGGCGATCTTTTGTAACGGCTGCAGCATCATGACACCTGTCGTGAACGCCATGCAATGACGATGATGATGGTGGTGATGATGATGCCCTCCTAGCCGAGCATTCGCTTCCCCTGCAGGCGGCGACACACCTTTGCGCCTGGCTGTCTCGCCACCTTGCCCGCCTTGGGCAACCAGGGCCCCGTCACGTCCGGCGGTAGCACCTCCCACGCGTTTGATACAGCAACCTTGGCCGCTCCCTCCTCCTCCTGCTGCTGCTGCTGCTGCTGCCCTCCTTGCTTCTGGTCCTCCTCTTCTTGGTCCCGTGTGGTGGTGGTGGTGGTGGTGGTGGCGGGGGAGGGGGAGGGAGTGAGGTCAAGGAGGGTGGGTGGGATGAGGGGTTGCAGGCGCTTGCGTGGGTGCAGCAGCCTAAGCTCGGTGGGGCTAAGCATGTGCGGCACGCGGTGGTGCAGGTGCACGCCTGGTGTGTCTGCAAGGGTGGAGGAGGGAGGGAGGAGAGGGGGAGGATGGAAGTGAGTTTGGGAACAGGATGAGCATGTGCGGCACGCGGTGGTGCAGGTGCACGCCTGGTGTGTCTGCAAGGGTGGAGGGGGAGGGAGGAGAGGGGGAGGATGGAAGTGAGTTTGGGAACAGGATGAGCATGTGCGGCACGTGGTGGTGCAGGTGCACATGCGAACGAACGGGCAGAGCAGAGCGTGAAGGCCCAGACAGGAACGCCAACCTTTCTACGCTTATTGTGGTACAGGGTAGTTTGAAGCCGGTCGCACAGGCGTGCACACGGGCGGCACATTTCCACGCACCAAAGAGGTTGCCCCCGGACGCAAACGCCCTGAGTGGGATGATGCCCAGGGTGGTGCCAGGCATGGGGCTCTCAATCGGAAGGTACTTTCCGTTGGCCATGGCCGCAGGGTCAAAGTTGCCTCCGTCAAACTTGGCCATCTCCTACAGGGCGAAGGCAAGGGACGGGGTAGGGTAGAACGGGTGCAGCGGCGTTGCAGCACATCGGAAGATTCGTTTGGAGCAGCAGCGGTGGGCAAGTGCCGCCTCAGCGGCTGTGTGACACAGACTGCAAACTGCAGACTGCCCGCTGTTGCCACTGCCACATAGCGATTGCTGGACGCCCCCGTGACGCGGCAACGCAATAATGAGTGCGGCAGGCGATAATGAGTGCGGCAGGCGATAATGAGTGCGGCAGCGCAAACACGTGAGTGCGCGCACCTTGAGCATCGCCCTCACAAAGGCGCTCTTGCCCACGTTGGCGGCGCCCACCACGTACACATCACGCCCCTTGCGTTCCTTGCAGATCTTGCCAGTCACGCTCGGCACGCCTGCGCACACACTCGCACGCGCATACATGACCGTCATCATCGTTGCATGGCGTTCACGACAGGTGTCATGATGCTGCAGCCGTCACAAACGTCGCCAGGCACACAAGCATACACTCGCTCGGTCTCGTTTTGCCTGTGGTCTGCATTGCGGGTGCCGTGTGCAGCTTGGCAATGCGCAAGGTGGGCATACTTGGGAGCGTCCAGGCGTAGGTGGCGAGAGGGAATTCCTCACCTTCGCCCGTGTGGCTGGAGACCAGGTGGCACGACTCCACGTGAGGGGCACCTTGCCTGCCGTTGCAGGTGCCACCCAGAAAGGTGGACTCAAAGCCTCTCTCACCTTCGCCCGTGTGGCTGGAGACCAGGTGGCACGACACCACGTTGAGCGCCTTGCGCTGCGCCGCGCCCTGCAGCCACTCCACCACGTCCTGCATGCACACAGCACGCGCACAGCACGCACAGCGTGGTCTGTGGCAGGCGTGGTTTGTGGGAGGTGAGTCAAGCCTGAGCATTCCCGTGCGACATTCGGGAGAACAGCCACGCTATGCCCTGACTTTGCATGGTTTTACGTCTGCAGGCGGCCTGCCGAGAATCCCGTCCTTGCGCAAGCCCTAAGCCGCCAAGCCCTAGCGTGCATGCTCTGACTCACCCTGGGGTGCGTGCCCTCAGGCAGCAGGTCCATCTTGGTGCCCACCAGCACGATGGGGTTGCGGCCCACCATGTCCCGAACCTGCAACACCAGGGTGCCACGCAACAGAGTGTGTGAAACGACATCTTTTACGATGGCTGCAACATCATGACACCTGTCGCGAACGCCATGCCATGATTATGATGATGATGATCTGATACGCCCGTAGTTGGGCTTCGGGCCCCCGCCGAGGCGGCTGAAAAGAATCAAACATCGGCGCACACACACACACACACGCACCTTGGCCATCAAAGTGCCAGAGGCGTCAGTCAGGTCCACCAGCAGGACGACCACGGCCTTCTTGCCCGCCACCTCCTGCGCACAGCACACAGCACGCGCAGCATGCCGAACAGAGATTGGACGGAACGCCGTGCGGACTGTTGATCAGCTGCTCAGGGTGGCGTTGCGCCCTGGGGGCAGCTCTGGGCACACTGAAGGCGCGTGTTGCGGCTCAGCATGGAGGTCCCTGACTTGAACCCTAAGCCCTAAGCCTAAGCCCAGCCCATGCGCACCATGAGCTGTGCGCGCAGCTGCTCCGGCGTGACCAGCGCCTTGCCAAGCAGCTGCAGGCTCTCTGGGGACGCCTCGTGGGAGTCCAGCAGGGCCTGCGCGCACGAGGAGGGCATGGTGGCGGCCGTTTGGCAATGCAGGGCGTGTGCGTGCACAACAGCAGTCACGGGTGAAGCCGGGCCTTGCTGCTCGATGCTCAACGCTTGGGGCACAAGCTCTGGCATTCCAGCGGCGCGAGGTCGCATGGCCAGCCAAGCCAACCAGCACCGTCGTGAATTGCCATGTCCGTTGCACGCTCACGCAAGCCGGTGCACATGATGCTGAGGAGTCATGCAGTGAGGGCCGGCTGCTCACCTGCACCTGCAGGCGCTGCGTCCAGTCCTCCACCGCTGGGATCATGGCGCCGTTGCACAGCTCGGCACAACGCTCGCACAGCACCTGCACACGTGCACAACAACATCACCATTGTGCACGTCTTTCGCAGTGACTTGCCTGATCAACGCTCGCACAGCACCTGCACATCATCACCAACATGTTTCGTTCCATTGCAGGTTGCCGTCAGCCGGGCATGGCCGCTTGGCATAGCAGGCAGGTCACTGCGAAAGACGTGTGACACAGGCGTGCACAAACTGCGCAGAGACGGGTAATCAACACCAACAAATGCCCTTTTTCCCGCCTTGTATGGGAGTGATCAGCGCGCCTGCACTGCGGTGCTCTACCCCAGTGAGACAAAGCCACTGGCACACTGAGCTGCTGACGGCTCTTTCGTGACGGCTGCAGCATCATGACACCTGTCGTGAATGCCATGCACTGAAGCTGATGATGATGATGGTGGCACTAAGCCGCTGCCGCTGCCTAGCACGCCAGGCCTCACCCACCTTGTCCAGCTGCTTGTGGCGCGCCTTGGCTTCAAACTTGGCCAGGGGCACGAAGCCGGGCCCCAAGGACACCTCGCTCTGCAGCTTGGAGCCGCACCCGTAGCAGCAGCCCTGCGCACACGAGCGCGGCACACGCTTGAGGCCAGGCTATGTATGTACTTATAGGGCTTGGGAAGGAAGGTTGTCGCGATGCACAACCTGGCCATCCCCCCCAGCGGTGCGGTGCGTTGTCATGTGAGCTAGTGTGTCGCCCAGCTGATGATGGGTGCGGGGGGTCGTGCTTACCCTGCGCCTCTGCATGAGATTCCTGCTCTCTCCTGCTGACAGCTTGTTCCTTGCCCTACACCTCAGGTGACCTGACTGACACTGCAACACCCGAGAAAACATTCCACCACAGCGTGCGCTCACCCTGCGCCTCTGCATGAGCTCCTGCTCTCCCGACAGCTTGGACACCTTGGCGCCTTGGCCCCTGCCGCCACCACGCCCTCTGCTGTCTCGCGGCGCTCTCCTGCCTCCCCCACTGGACTCCTCGCCGCCAAACGCTGGCCCCCTCCTGCCTCCTCCCTGAAACTCCGCTCCCTGAAACGATGGCGCTCTCCTGCCTCCCACGCTGGACTCCCCGCCCTGCACCGCAGGCGGTCCTGCCCCTGCAGCGTCCGCCGTGCGGCCCCTGCCCTGGCCGCCTTGTGGCCCCGCCGCCCCAAACCTGCCGCCGTTGCCGCCCTGCTGCAGGCGCTGCTGCTGCTGTTGCTGCCATGACGGTGGTGACGATGAGAGCGCGCTTGGCTTGCTGCTGGCTTGTTGCTGCTGGCGCTGCTGCTGGCTCCCCTCTTGCCTACTGCTGCTGCTGCTGCTGTCCAAAGGTGCCGCTGTCCACGCCGATGGTTGCCGCGGGGCCGGTGGTGGGGCGCGCTGTGCGTTAGGAGCCGCTGCTGGGCTGCTGGAGGCGCCGTCGTTGTAGCGGATGCGGTCCCTGCTGCTGCTCCTGTTGCTGCGCGGTGATGGTGGCCCTGCGGGCCGCGCGCCTTCAGCCGCCGCGACATGTACCCGCCGCGCTGCAGCATGCGTGACGTACTGGTCCGGCTTGCAGCTGCAGCTGTTGGGCAGTGTTGCTGTGCCGCCACTGACCCGTTGTTTGTGCGTGCCGGCACGGCGGTCCATGCCTGGCTGCCGTCGCGAGTAGTTGTCGAGCTCTCACTCAGCAGTGGGAACACGCCGCGGGTTCGCTACTCGCAGAGAATAGCGCGCACGTTCACTGGCGCAGAACTGATTCACGCGAAACACACGCACTGCGGCGCTCCTGTTCGGCGGATTTCTGGGGTGCAACCATGCCGCTGGAGCTCCTGGGCACCACTGTCCAGACCGTGGGGGACAGCGCACGCTCGCTGCTGGCACTCGCGTCACTGCTCCGACGGTCACTCGAGCGCAGGGAGGAGATGGAGCACCGCCTGGCCACCCCCGGCAAGGCGCGCGGGGACGTCAGCCGCTGTAAGGAGCAGCAACCCTCGGAGGAGCAGCAGCAAGACGCGCCGTGGCTCCACATTGCCCCCCCGCCACCCCCACTCTCCTTCCGCCTGCCGGTGGCGCAAGCAGCGCCCTGCGCGGGGATGCCGCAGGCTGCCCTGCCGGCCGTTTCCGCGGCTGACGGGCTGCGCAGCGAGAGCAGCGGCGCCAGCACGCCCCATGCGCCACCCGTGCTCGACCCAGCCGCAGACCCAGCAGAGCCAGCGGCAATGCACCCGGGATTCGTGGTGGCGTCGCTGTCCACCGTCCTACCTTACGCGTCACCCACTCACGGGGACCCACGCACCGGAAACCATCTCTACCAGCAGCAGAACTACCACCAGCAACAGCACCATGACCAGAGGCAACGCCAACACTACCACCAGCAACAGCGGCAGCACCAGCACAACGCCAACGGCAGGCGCAGCTCGAGCGTCACGCTGCACCACCTCCCGCTGAACCCTCTCCCTTGGACAGGACCAAACAGCGCCTCAAGCGTCCCTTACACGCACGTGGCAGCCTCCATCCAGCCAATGGTGGGCGTCCAAGGTTTTGGCGCCCCTCCGCCCGCCACGCCCGCCCTGCGCGGACCGCATGCGGTCAGCCCTCGTTTCGCCCTCGTGTCGCCGGGGATGTGGCCGCACCAAGCAGCTGCCGTGCCGGCCAGGGGCCCTGTGTACACGCGCCTCACCGCCAACATCCTCACAAATGTGAGTGCAGGACAGCTGCTTCAAGGTCGCTTGCATGACAGGGCTTCTCGCTGCCGTGCCAACACACCATGGATCTCATCAACAGCGAGGAAGATCACGCAGCAGCCAAGGCCCCAGTGCCTGGTGTGCCACAGCCTGCCACCGCCTAGGC
The DNA here is from genome assembly GCA_004335735.1 of Chlorella sp. KRBP. Classification (NCBI taxonomy): domain Eukaryota; kingdom Viridiplantae; phylum Chlorophyta; class Trebouxiophyceae; order Chlorellales; family Chlorellaceae; genus Chlorella; species Chlorella sp. KRBP. The sequence continues at coordinate 14,315 of QAXK01002931.1, read as the reverse complement.
GTCACCTGTTGAAAACCTGCCCGTGTGTCTGATGGCCTCGCGCTGCCGTCCTGCTCCTCCAGGTGATGGAGCAGGAGCCGTCGAGCGTGGACGTGGCGCTGAGGCAGGTGATGACTCAGCTGGTGGCGCAGGCCGTCAGGCAGGCCGTGCCCGAGCGCGCAGCACAAGTGCAGGTGCGCGCGTCGCAGCAGCCATGCTTTGAACACACGGCGCGTATGACCACATCAAGCACCATCCCAGCAGCGCTGGTGCCTTGCTTGGACTTGCCAGCATGCACCCACCATTCCAAGTGGAGTGGCGAAACGTGCAGGTGGTCCCGCTAACTCCTTTGCGCCCAGCCAGGCACTCCCCGCCGTCCCACCTCGCCCTCCCAAATTCATCGCAATCGCACGAATGTGCAGGTGGTCCCGTTTGGCTCCTTTGCGTCAGGCCTAGGCACCCGCAGCTCAGACCTCGACCTGGTGGTGCTTGGGCTGGCGGCTCCTCTGGACGGGGTCTTCTACACCAAGCAGGAACGGCCCATAGTGGCTGGGCTGCTCGACAGGTGCGCGTGTGTGTGTAGCTTGCACGATAGGGCGGCCATGGCAAGGCACCGCAAAAGAGGCCTTTGAGCTGATGATGTGATGTGCTGCATTGCATGTCAGCGGTGTGCGGTGTGCGGCGCTGGGTGCGTGTGCGTGTGTGTGTGCGCGCTTGCAAACGGGGTGGCCCAGCCGCACCAACCAAGCCAACCAACCGTGTGCAGGATCTGCCGGGCGTTGGACTCGACGCCGGGCATCCGCGTCGCGAGCCTGCTGGTCATCCGCACGGCGCGCATGCCGCTCGCAAAGGTGTGTGGCGGCTTTGCTGCTTCCAAGCAGCGCAGTGTGCTTGACCTTTGGCACCAGAGCAGGTGTGCAAGCAGCTGCGCAGAGCGCGCCATGCTCTGCCCACATCACGCCCTACGCGTGCCACATGATACGTACGCCTTTTGCAGGTGGTGGCAAGCGTGGAAAGCGAGCACCTGCCACCGCAGCACCGCGAGCAGCTGCCTGCCGGCGTGACGACGGCCGACCTGCAGCGGTGCGGCACGCTGGCGGTGGACGTGAGCGTGGCCTCACCCTTTGGGCCGGACGCGGCACGGCACCTGGCGGCACACACGCGGCGCTTCCCGGTGAGCACGTGTGCGCGTGTGTGTGCGTTGCAGCATCTGCATTCATGATGACGCAGCCAAATGCCCAACTGCTCCCATGAGCATACAAGCACGTACGGCATGAAGTTAAGCACGCCGGGGTGCTCCTCATGCTCACACAACATGCCCGTCGCGGTATGCAAGCGCCCCTCTCTCTCGCTCTCACACACACACACCCTCTCACTGCAGGTGTTACGCCCGCTGGCGGCACACCATGCCTGTCACACTATGCAAGCGCCTCCCTGATCCCCTCTCGCTGCAGGTGCTGCGTCCGCTGGCGCTGGTGCTGCGGCGCGTACTGCGTTCCATCGACCTTGGCGACGTGGCGTCCGGGGGCCTGTCCAGCTACGCCCAGGCATACATGATCCTGGCACACCTCCTGGTGAGCGCAAGGCAGCCTTGAACCTCGTGAGCTGCTTGTATGTTTGCTGTGCGTGCTAGCCAGGCTCGGTCTACCGCCGCACATCGGCACCAAGGATTAGCAGCGACAGAGAGACTTGCACCTGCCAGCAGCGTGTTGGGGAACGGCTGAGCGGGGCTACAGAGCAGCACCTGATGTTCGATCGGCTGCGGCGGATGAAGAATGTTGTGACCTTGCTGGCTGGCGCTGTGGCACCCGCAGGAGGAGCAGCGCGCCGGCCATCCCGTGGCCATGTCGGACCTGGGATGGCTGCTTCACGGCTTCCTGGGCAGGTTTGGCCGCTTCAACGCTTACACGCACGCCGTATCGGTGGCGCACGGGGGCGTGGTGCACCGCAGCGCTGTGGGCAACTACGCCAACAGTGAGTGGGGCTGGCTTCTGGTCTGTGTGAGGGTCTGTTTGCACCTTGGGCACCTTGGGCACCTTGGGCAGCGGTTAGGTTCGAGGCACCGCCTGATCCCGCCAGCCGAAGCGGTGTGTGCCTGCATCTTTATGCCGTGTCCCGTGCAGTGACCCACTTTTGCGTGATGGATCCTCTGACCGGGTACGACATGACGGAGGGTGCTTTCCGCTCCCAGGACGTGATAGCGGCCTTTGCGCGGGCAGCGGGCTTCCTGGATGGGCAGGTGCAGCGCTACGCACAGGTGAGGCGTGGGTGCTTCCTTTGTGAAGCCAATGACTGGGTAGCCCCGCGTGGCTGCTGGTGAGGAACGAGAGCCTCGTTTTGTTTGTTCTACTGCGCTGCGCATCGCCAGGGTTGCCCTCCGGACCTGGACCTGATCGAGGCCTTGATGCGCTTCCTCTGCGGCACCGACGAGTGCGGTCGGGGGCCGGTTCAGGGCGCCGACGTGCACGCTTGCAGCTCGCAGCAGCAACCGCACGAGCAGCAGCGGCATCACGACCTACCCTCAGCGCCTGCCGGCCACCATCAAGCCGCAGCGTGCGCGGGCGTCGACGGCAGCGGCACTGGCAGCCTCGGCGACGGAGCGGAGCAACCGGCAAGAGGGCCGTCGCTGCCGGCGCAGCTGTCGGCGGACAGGCAGCCCAGCAAGCTCTTCGCCGCTGTGGGCGCGGAGGGCGGGCCGCAGCGGCAGGACAGCAGCGGATGCATGCAGGAGTTGCTGCACCCGGTCTCGGTGCCAGAGCTGCAGGCGCCCTTGCGCGCGGAGCCGAGTCTGCTCCGCTCACACCTGCGCAGCCTGAGCAACGTGTCGTTGCTGCTGGCAACAACCAGCGATCAAGGGCCGATCGGCGGGATGGTGCCCCGGCAGGTGAGCGAGCGCATCATGCGCAGTCGCCCCGCAGCCATCGGCACCAGGTGCGACGGCAGCGGCGGCGAGGATGGCGAGGAGTTGGAAGAGAACGTCGGCGCGCCGCACCGCCACGCCGGTCGCGTGGCGATGCTGAGGGCGCACTCGCTGATGGCATCGCCGTTCGCCGCGCGATTCAGCAGGCGTTCGTCGCCGCGCGACGGGTGTCGTGGGGACGGCGAGGGGGGCGGCGCGGCGGCGCGGGCGGCGCGGCACTTGCGTGGCATGGTGGAGGTGGAAGGGGAGGGCCGCGCGGGCGCAGCGCCGGCTGACGAGGCGGCGCCGCACGACCCCCTGGTGCTGCAACCCCCGCGGTTTCAGGCGTTGCGGCAGCGCTCACTGCTGGGCCGCACCTCCAGCACAGGGGGTGTTAAGCGCACTCGGTAGTCTCGCTGGCCGCCCTCTGGCTTCAAGGCTGACCCAATCAGATTGTATGCAGTGCAGGTTTGTGGCGTGCAGCGTCGTTCCCTCGAGGTGTGTGGCCACGGCAGCAAGGTGCGTTTGCTCTTGTACAGGGTGACAATACAGTCTGCGCGCTTGCTGGGACGCTGAGCCGATGGGCTTGCTGCTGCAGAAGATGAATCTTTGGGACTCTTTCTGGCAACCGACCCTCGCGTGTGGTTGCCCTCGCGTCCCCTGTACTTGTTTCATCATTGCACGGCGTAGGGCAACAAAGGCCTCCTACTAATAGCCATCAGCGTGCGTGCTCTCAAGCGTGCGTTTGACAAGCAGGAGAGGATATGCACAGATGCACAAAGCCTTGGAGTTCATCGTGTATGAGTTTGGTGGTGTCCGGGTTTTCACTAATTGTGTGCCTCGACTGCCGCTTCCCTTGAACAAGAAAGCAATAATCCTGCAACTATCTCCCACAATTTGCACCTCCACAGCGCAAGCCAGCACTCGCCGCTCTCGCTCGCCGCCAGTCAGCTCCTCCACGCCAGCTCAGGCCTTGGGCGCGCCGTCCTCGTGCCGCTCAGCCTTGACCGCCGTGCCAGCGCTGGCCTTGCCACCCACAGGCCCGGCCCAAGCAAGCCACCGCCGCAGCGCCGCCACCCACCCACGTGGGTCCACCCACGCAAACACGACGCCCAGCATTGTGCCCAGCAGCCTGCGGCCAATAGCGTCACGCGGTCACGCAAGCCAGCACCATTGTTGCTGCAGACGCACGCCACACGGGGTGAGGTGGACCATGCTGCTCATGCTTGCTGCTTGTGGCGCGCTCACGTGCGCGATGTGGGCTCGAACCACACGGGCTGGAAGGAGTCGGGCACGGATGCGGCGAACTTGGCAGCCCATACGTGTACGCGCGTCGTCTCCTTGGCTCGGTCCTCAAGCTCCACCAAAGGGAGGCCCTCTTGCGCCTGTGCGGACAGAACACACCCACACGGAAGCGCATCCTGTGCTGCAGGCCATCTGCAGTGCCGAGAGGTGTGTGACCACGCAAAAAGGATTTTAGACAGGGAAGAGGCCACCGCGTGATTCAACCAGGGTCGCCACAGCCTGGGCAGCGCTGTCCCCTCCACTCGCCCTGGGCGCTGCTGCAATGAACCCTCACGTGCACAGCGATGTACGCCAACTCGCCCACGCCAACTCACCCACGCCAGGATGCCTCCCACCAGGTTGCCGTACTCTATCTGCTGCTGCGCCGCTCCTGCCGCCCCTGCCACCGCTGCACTGCCCAGCACCGGCGGGTGCCTGTCCCTGAGCCGCACGGCGCAGTTGGCGCTGCGCAGGCCGGCGGTGCAGTAGCACACCACGGCGCGCGGGGCTTGGGCCCCTGGCGCTGCCTGCATTGCCTCAAACTCCTCTGGCGTGCAGGTGCTGGGGCCTGGGATCACCGACACCTGCCGCTCCTCTGGCGAGCGCGCGTCCACCACCACCAGGCCAGGCTCCTTGGCGCAGATGCGCCGCCACAGGTCGTGCGGCCAGACGTCCTCAACGCCGGGTCGCCGGAAGCCGGCGTAGAGGTCCTGCAGCGATGCGGACACCTTGGTGCTGCTGCCTGCGGTGTCTGCTGCTTGTTTGGTGCTCATGGCGGCACGCACGCGCCCGCGCAAGCTGCGCGCGTGGCGGGGCCGGGGACCAGGTGCGCACAGCTGAGATGCAGGTGCTATCATGCAATCCCTGCCCGCTCCCTGGCCTCGGTTCTTGCTGCTGCTCCGAAGAAAGGTCGCCATGCAACCACATCCATCGCGAGAAGCCTCTATCGCGCTCATTCCGCGCACACGCAAGGAAGAGCACACCGCGAGCAGTTGGCTGCACAGGTTCGCCCAGCCACACACACACCCAGCCCCAGCAAGCACCTTCCAGCACAAGCACGATGAGCGCGCAGAACGAGCAGCAGAAGGCGCCGGCGCAGCCCACGCTGTGCTCTGCGGGATGCGGCTTCTACTCGTGAGTGCGGCGCTGGCCGTGTGGCGCTCTCTCTCGCACCTCGGAACCCCACTCGGTGCAACCTCACAGCCTTGCGCCGTGCCAACGCGTGCACGACGCGCAGGAACGTGGGGACCGGGGGCCTGTGCTCCAAGTGCTTCCGCGACCAGCACCAGCAGGAGCAGCAGGCCGCAGCGCTCGTGATTCCTCCTCCTGCTCTGCTGGAGAGGCCTCCGTCCCCAGCGCCCTCCACGTCCTCCACAGAAGCGGCAGCAGCAGCACCCGTCGAGGAGGTGGCCGTGCCTTCGTCCTCCTCTGCGGCAGCAGCGGCTGTCCCGGTGGCCGTGGCAGTGGCGGAGGCCGCTCCCGAAGGCCCTCCCGCCAAGCGCCCCTCGCCCACGCGCTGCTGGACCTGCAACAAGAAGGTGCGTGGCGAGTTCAGGGCTGCGTGCTCCAAGGGGCCTCTGCTGGGGCTGCGTGCCTCGAGGCCGAAGGCTTACTGTTGCGGTCCCCTCCCGGCTCGACGTGTGCACCTGCAGGTGGGGCTGACGGGCTTCTCCTGCAAGTGCGAGCCCGAGGGAGCCGTCTTCTGCAGCGTCCACCGCTACGCGGAGGCCCACGCCTGCGCCTTCGATTACAAGTCCCAGCAGAAGCAGCGGCTCGAGGCCAGCAACCCGCTCGTGCAGGCCAGCAAGCTGCAGAAGCTCTAAGGCGGCAGCTTGTGAGGCGTCGTCAGGCTACCCGCCGCGACGTGCGAGCAAAGCCACGGCCGAATCTCGGCACGCTCCCTCGCGGGAGGCCACATCATCACCTCACCAAGGTGCAGGCAGGGCACCGCAGGGTGGCGGGGGGCTCCTGGGGTGCAGTGAGGCGAAATGGGTGGATGCTGGAGGCGTGGATGCGTGGAGCGGGCACACCAGGCGGTGCCCACGCACTTCCCGCGTCATCCCAGGCCCCACCGGCAACGCGCCGGCAACAGTGGGGCTAGTGAGGCAACGTTTCTTCAGTCAGCAGGAGCTGTCCAGCGGCGCACCTGAACAGCCGGCGCCGGGTGCCTCGAGCACCTGGGCACCAATGGCAGTGCGCAACGTGGCGCGCACCACTTTGTGAGGCGGCGCACCTCGGGCACCTTGGTGCAAGGCTTGCGCGTGTGGCGGCCGCACCGGCGCTTCTGTGTATATTATTGATGGCAGCGTGGGATCCCAAGGGAGGGTGGCAGTGTGGGAACGCCCCGTCGGTGGGGAGGAGGAGGAGCAGGAGGCGGAGGAGCAGTGTGTGTGCAAGGCCAGACAGTTTAGGGGTGTCGGACGTCGCAGTTCAACACCCGGCGGCATGCTGTGCCGTGGTGGTGGTGCGTGCGTGTGTGTGTGTTCGCACCTCTTCAGCAGCAGGTGCACGTCAAAATCATGTGATGGGGGGCGGGGCAAGACAGAGGCGCAAACGTGTGTGCGGCGCCTTGGCAGGAGTGAGGATGGAGGTCATGAGAGGTGCAGGAGCACCACGGACAGACGTGCAGGGCGCAGTGTGCCCCCTGCCTGACCGCTCGCCTGCCTTTTTGTGTTTACACGAGGGCTGGGTGGGCGTGGGTGTGGGGACGCCCCTGCGTGTACTGCTGTGCGCAGCGTCGCCGCCGCCATCCTCTCTTACCCAGACAGACAGAGCTCTGCACTGTGCTTTCTGCAACATGTTCCACGACGTGTGTTTCATGATGACAGTATGCCCTGGGGGGCCACAAGGGCAGGTACTGCTCCACCTCCGCCCGGCCTGTGCCTGCTCATCGTCGCACCCACCATGGCGTGGCTGCGTGGAGGATAGGATGCGATGCTGTGTGTGCGCGTGTGTACCTTTTGCTTCTGGCCCCCTCCTTGGTGGTCGGGTCTCTCCCCACTTGCTGTCTGCCCTGCGACGCGCTGCGTGGCAGCGGATGGCGCACGATGATGATGCCCCTTCCTTTTGCGCCTGCTGGTCCAACCATCCTTGAGACCTCGCCCCACTTGCATGCACACCGTGCGGGTCTGTGTATTGAATGCTTCAGGTGCCTGTCCTCCTCTGCTGCTGAGTTTGCAAATTGGCATTCAGGTCGCAGCAGGTGCCTTGCAGCATGAGGCGGCAATGGCAGCGCAGCGCGCCCTCCAACAATGTTGCAGCCGGCGCACAGGCGTCAACAAGTCAGCAGTCGCACGCATCCGTGAGCCATGCAGCCTATCAGCACTCCATCTCCTTGTCGACCTGCTCTTCCGCTTGCTGCCCCTCCTGCTGCTGCTGCTCTCCCCCGTCAAGCCCCTGGTGGTCCCCGTTGCCCACAGGCTCCTCGTCCTCCTCCTCAAGCAACTGCTCCTTGTCCTCCTCCATCTCACCCGCACCCTCCTCACCCTCTCCCTGCTGCTGCTGCTCATCCCCAGCCCCTGCTGGCTCGTCCGCCGGCCCCTCTCCCTGCTCCTGCTCCTCTCCCTGCTGCTCGTCCCCCTCTGCATCATCGCCCTCCTCCCCATCCTTCTTAGGGGCCCGGGGCGGACGCGGCGCACGCAGAGCAGACGCGTACCTGCACGCACGCGCACATGCACGCAGCAAACGGGGCGGGGCCGCGTACGTGAGTGACTGTTCTGAGTGGCACTGCAACACCAGCTTCCAAATCAGTGCCGTCGCAACAGCCAGCAGGCCGCAGACCACTCACATGTCCAGTGCGTAGAGCTCCTGCGTGGCGCCCTGGGAGCGCCCTCGCCTGCCCTCCCGGCCCGCCGCCCCGCCCGCCGAGCCCTCACGCTGCTGACGGCGAGAGGCCTTCTGGCCCCGCCCGCCGCGACCTCCTCCCTCGTCGTCGTCGTCGTCGTCGTCGAAGTCGCTGCCGCCGCCCTTGCCGCCGCCGCCGCCGCCAGTGGTGTAGGCGCTTCGGCGCAGCGCGGCCGTGAGCTGCTTGTCGTACGCGTCGTCCGTGTACTTGACCTGCTTGCGCTGCCGCTGGCTCCTGCGCGAGGAGCGGGGGCAGCGGTGGGCGCGGGTTCCTGAGTCAAGCAGGCTGCTCGGTCAGTTGGAGCACGCATCCCCGATTGCTGCGGTGCGAGTTGCTGCTTCGCGCACTCACGTGCCGAGCACGAGTCCTGTGTCGATCCCCAGCATCTTGCGCGTGCGCTCCTTGGCCTTCCGCCACCTGTCGAGGTCGTCGAGGCGCTGCTTGAGACCCGCCACCAAGACCGTGTTGACCTGCGCGGTAGCGCGCACACAGGTGGAGCGCGGGTGCAGCGCAGGTGGAGCGGGGTGGTGCTCCTCACTTTTACACAAAGCTCGCCGTGCCCCAGACCTGGCACCCACTCGCGTCCCCTAACCCTAGCCCGACGCAGTAGAGCAGTTGGCTGTGAGGAGTCTGCCTTGGTAAGCACCAGTGGTAGCTTGCGGCGCCAAGAGCGCCCAGAGCACGTGCCCCCTGCGCCTCACAGGCCCCCTTGCCCTCCCCCTCATCTCGCCCGCAGCCCCCAACTACATCTGATACATCTGATACGCCCGGTACTTGGGCTCCCATCCCGCCGAGGCGCCCAAAAGATGCCAAATATCGACCATTTCCCACGCACCTGCTCCGCCACCTTCTTGTCCGCAGCCCTCAAGCTCCGCCCCAGCTTGGCACCAAACGCCTCCAGCTCAGGCAAGCTGTTGAACGCCACCACCTCCCACGCCCCAGACACTGGAAGCGCCGGCAGCTGGTACTTCTCCCTCACTTCCTTGGCCTCCTTGCCACTCTTGCCTCCCGCACCACGCGCTGCCTTCCCTCCCGCCGACCCTCCACCACCACCACCACCACCACCACCACCAGCGCCGCCCCCGCCCGGGGCATCAGAGCCTCCGTCCTTACTGCTGCTGCTGGCGGCTGTTTTGCTGCTGCTGGCTTTGGGCGCGCCCTTTTTGCTGTTGACTATGATGGGCGGCTTGGAGGGAGCGGCTGGCTTGCTGGTAGAAGCTGCGGCGGCTGCCTTGCTGCTGCCGGCTGCCTTGCTGGTGTTAGAGGTGGTGGTGGCCTTGCTGCTGCTAGCGGCGGTGCCCTTGGCGGCTGCTGGCTTCTCAGGAGAGGGCTCGGGTGCTGCGCTTTCCTGGCCCCGCTCGGACCTGAGGGCGGGGGGACGAGCGGCGGTGCATGCGGGAGTAGGGTTGAGCGGGGGTTGAGTAGGAGAGCAACAGATGACGAGGGAGGGGTTGAATGGTTTGGTGACCTGGTGGCAAGGACGTGAGCACGTGGGCGAATTGGCAGGGAGTTTGGACTCACTTTGGCACCAGGGGCGTGGGCTCCCGAGCCAGGATGAAGCCATAGTTGAGCCCGCCCTCCACCTGCGGCACGCAGCACGAAGTTCGTGTGTGAGCAATCCACCTGCTCACTTGGGGACAGCAACGGGAGAAGCCCGGTGACGCTTGGCATGGCGCTGTGAAGGCACAGTGATCCCTACCGACAGGAGCGCAAAACACATTCTGAGAGAGGGTCTGCTGAGGAGGTGCACCAGGCGCAGACGACGATTGCGCAAGTCATGCGCAGGGTAAGGGCCTGCCTCCTGCCTGCCGCCTTCACTGCCGCCTGCCTGCTTGCCTCCTGCCTGCCGCCTTCACTGCCGCCTGCACTGCCTCCTGCCTGCACTGCCGCCTTCTCTGCCTCCTGCCTGCTTGCCTCCTGCCTGCCGCCTTCACTGCCGCCTGCACTGCCTCCTGCCTGCCTGCCGCCTGCACTGCCTCCTGCCTGCCTGCCGCCTGCACTGCCGCCTTCTCTGCCTCCTGCCTGCCGCCTTCACTGCCTCCTGCCTGCCGCCTTCTCTGCCTCCTGCCTGCCGCCTTCACTGCCTCCTGCCTCCTGCCTCCTGCCTGCCTGCCTCCTGCCTGCCTGCCTCCTGCCTGCCGCCTGCACTGCCGCCTGCCCGCCGCCTGCCAGTGCGTGCTTCCGGGTGCTCACTGCGTGGCTATCTCACTGCAAGCGGCCTCTCTCTGCCTGCAGCACCCTACGCCCTTGAACAGCGCTCCACGTGAGCCACCAGCTGGTGCTCACCTGCCCGTCAGACCAATCAAAGAACCAGTAGACGAAACCGCTTCCGTCCACGCCTGCACCACCACGCAACAGCACCAACAGCCACCAAGCGAATGCACTGAGCAACCCTCCCCATTCGCCCGCCAATGCTAGCTACTCTGCTCCCTAAACCCTACGGGCTGCACCATCACCTTAACACCCACAGCCCACGCCACGCACCACGCACTGTCACCCACAGCCCAGGCACCACGCCCTGTCACCAACAGACAGACCCTCCTACCCGCCCACCCAGCACCATGCATTTCCAGAGTCCCTCTCCAAAGCCTGACCGCCCCGTCCCAGCACACCATGTATCTGCTTGCCAGACATGGCTGTACCAGATGTAAAGCTCACCACACACACACACACACCACCCACCGAGAGGCTCTCTCCGTAGCCGGGACGTGTCCAGCTCAGGCTCCTCCTCATCCTCATCCCCGCTCCTCCCCCGCTTGCCCCCGCCCGCACCCCCACCGCCGCCCCCACCACCTGCTGCTCCCACCCCCCCGCCGCCTGCCGCTGCCGCCTTGCCCTTGCTGCCCTTCGCGCTGCTGGCGTGCTGGGCGATGGTGGCGTCCTCGAGGGCGTAGCGGAGGTCTTCGCGCTCCAGGCGCATGTCGCACAGAAAGTGCAGCGCCAGCACCCTGCATACGCCCGCAAAACGGTACACTTTGGGAAAGAGCGCAAGCAGGAATCGCGGCGCAGGCGCATGTCACACAGGAAGTGCAGCGCCAGCACCCTGCAGACGCCCGTGCAACGGTGCATTTTGGGTGAGGGAGAAAGGAGTGGCAACGTGGCACGGCTCCTCCCCACGCCTGCACACTCGCAGCAGCAGCGCACCTGTCCCGTGCTCACAGGCGCGCGCGTGTGCCTGCGGCCCCATCAGGTGGAGGCACCCAAACAGTAGCAACAAAACGCCCTCCACGAGCCTTTATCGCACCTGTCCCGTGCTCATAGGGGCGCGCGTGTGCCTGCGGTCCCATCAGGTGGAGGCATCCAATCAGTAGCAAAAAAACGCCCTCCACGAGCCTTTATCGCACCTTTCCCGTGCTGTCAGGCCAGCGTACGCCTGTGGCTCCATCAGCTTGGGCGCACTGAAGGGAGGCAGCCCCTGTCGCGTGCTCAAGTGCGACCACGCGCTCGTAATGCGCTGAGACAGGTAGTGCTGCCAGGTGCGCTCGTTCAGGGCCTTGGTCGTCACCACGCCCTGCATGAGGATGTGGGGCCACACGCCATTCGGGGGCAAGGTGCATCAACTGCATGAGGGTGTGGGGCCACGCGCCATTCGGGGGCAAGGTGCATCAACTGCATGAGGGTGTGTGCCGATATGTGTCGTGAGCGCCATGCAATGATGATGGTGATGATGACACGCACCTGCAGCAGCTCCACGTGCAGGTCCGCCAGCAGGCCCGGCCCCGGTGAGTGGACGATGGCGTCCAGGAGCGCCTCGAGGGAAAGGGGCGTCTGCAGCTGCAGCTGGTGGCGGAAGGTGAAGAGGAACTCCATGATGAGCGCCACCTGCATGTGCACACAGCCCGAAATGAAGTTACAGGGAGAGAGGTTCGTGAGGAAGTTGCGGACGCTGGGAGGCGGGTATGAGCACCACCTGCACGTGACCAAGGACAGGGAGAGAAGCAGAATCAGACAGCCCAGCAGTGAGCACGAGGGACAAAGGTTTGGAGCAGGTAGGAAGCCCCGGCATCCCGTTCACGCTGGGCTACGAAAAGATGGCGGTTAATCCTGCCTCGCTGCTGACCCTTGGCGCCCTGACAAGACGCGCCCTGCCCTGCTACAACTTACAGACATGCGCGCCGCACGCCTGCGCACCTCTGGCATCTGCTTGAGCGCGTCCAAATCAGCCGCTGCCTTTTCCTGGCTGACGTGCCGCTCCAGCACCACATCCTTGTCCTCCTCTTCCTCCTCCTCCTCCTCTAGCTGCTCCTGCTCCTTGCCCTCCCCATCGCTGTGGCTGTCAGTGGCCCCGGGTGCAGCGCCACCGCCGGCGTCAGAGACGTCCACTGACATGCTCCGGGACCTGCCGCGGCTGGGTGCAGGCGGTGGCTTAGCCTTCTTGACCGCAGGCTTGGCGGCAGGAGCATCGCCGGGGCGCTTCTGGACCACTACGGCGGGCATGGACACGATGCGCGGGCGCGGCTTGGGCGCGTGCGGCACCCCCTGCTCCTCCGCCCCTTGCTGCTGCGGCTGAGGCTGCTGCTCCACGTGCGCGACTGCGTCCACCGCCAGATGGTGGTTCTCCTTGTCGTGCAAGTGGCCATTCTCCTCGGGCGCTGCAGCAGCTGCTGGTGCACAAGTGTCCGCAGGCTGGAGCTGCTCGGCGCTCGTCTCCGCCATCGCGCGCGAGGCCTCGGGCGTGATGACGCCGCTCAACCACGAGGAGCTGCTGCGATCGGGGGGCTACACTGCAAGCTGTCCGTGGCCGGTAGCCTTACACCTGCATCCTGCTGCGGCTGCTCTGCTGCTGGCTAATGTCTGTGCGGTCTATGCGCTGATCTGTGTGCGCTCCTGGGCCTGCGGCACAGTGGGCCGCGTACATGCGATGTTCGAACAACATCACGTGTATTACAGGGCAGCGGTGTTCAGGAGGACACGGTGATGGTGAGAGTGTCAGTGTATGTCTTCTGAAACGGCAGCCAGCCGCCATGATACAGCAGGCGCGTAGAGGCGTGGCCTTCCGAGCCCAGCACCGCCAGGCACGCCGCGTTTCGGGCGGTGGGCAGCCTCGGGGCGGCGTGGCCAGGCGCGGGGGCGGCCCACGCCCACGCTCTCTGTGTGCTGTCGTACAAGAAGATGTCGTCGAGCACCTGGCGGGCGGCCAACATCGCGTTCGCGTACAACAAGATGCAGGTTAGGGTTAGGGTGATGGGGCGTGGCAGCCCCAGACCCTGAGAGGCCTCCAGGCTCACCTCCAAGCCACCGCCGCCGTTCTGTTGGTCCTTGTAAAAAGCACCTGTGAGCGCGGAAGCAGCCGACACGCAGGTCTGTGGCCAGTGGCCTGCCTGTGCGAGGCACTTATGCTCAAAGCGTGGCTGACCTGCCACGCCAAAGCATGTGCAGCCAACAGATGTTCGCACTCTGCCTGCAGTTGATCTGCTTGCCACATATGGCCACGCCAGATGTATTTAGCTCGCCACACACCAGGACCTACCGCCGCAAAAGAGCACGTGCGCGCCGTCCGCCAGTGCCGCCGCCGCGTGCGAGCACCGGGCGTGCGGCGGGGCCCTGCCAGCGGGTGTGGTGGGCTCCACGCGCGCCCACGCCCACGTCTTGAGGTCCAGCTCGTACAGGTCACCCATCTGAATCATGTGCAAGCATACAGGGTGTGCGTGTGCACTTGCAAACGGGGCGGCCCAGTCGCGGCAACCAAGGCAGCACGGAGTGCAGTACAGTATGCAGTACTGTTTGTGCACGCAAGGATGACAATTGTCATCCTTGGTAGCACAGGCTGGTTGTGCGTGACGTGCGTGGTGGACAAGCACCAAGAAGGGTGCGGTGTGGAGGTGCATGAGCATGAGCGCTCACCATGGGCCCCTCTTTGGGTGCGCCGCCAAAAAGCACCAGCACGTCCCTGCTCGGCACCAGCGTGAGGCTGTGCAGGCCCCGGCTGGCGGGCACGTCCCCCGTCACGGACACCTGCATGACCACGCGCCAAGCGCACGCCAGCTTGCGACTGGGCCTCATCCTTTCCCGCCATCGGGCATCTGGGGGGCACTGTGGTGCATGCGGCCATGGCGCACACGGCATGAGGTTCGCTTGAGGCATTTGCGAGGAGGCGTCACACTGGTCGTTGGTGCCTTGGTGTCGCGGTGAATGCATGCTCTGGCCTGGGCCGGTGCCTGATTCCCTTCGCTGCTGGCCCGTGCTGCCTTGGTTGCTTGTTGCGGCCTGAAGCACCGTTTGCAAGCTCCACACACACATCAGGACTTTTTGTCTTTGGCTCGCGTGCCTGAGCGCTGCGAGACATCTGATACGCTCGATACGTGGGCT